>JANHGO010000841.1:0-37672 GCA_024606505.1 Aquila spilogaster
CTCTCCTAGTAAAGAACTTCCCCCTAACATCCAACCTAAATCTTCCCTCTTTTAACTTAAAACCATTTCCCCTAGTCTCAATCTGAGATAAGTGATGTCTTCTTGCTATTTAATTACTTTGAAAATGACTCAGATTGAATAAAGTCACAAACACAGGCATTTATTCATCGCATAGCACAAGTAACAGATAACATATTTACATGTGCTTAAAAGAGATGCTGTGGAAAATGAAATAAAAAGCTATACCTCATCTATTTTCACTGGAGGTACATGAGAAGGCTTTCCCCTTCGTTCACCTGACAAGGTGGTCAGGAAAAGGGTTTAGCCTCTGCTCATACTCTGTATCTCAGATTTTAATCTCTTGGCAAGCCTCAATAATCCAAGAATTCAACCACAGAAAAAGAGCTTCTCTTAAAAAAAAGTTTTCATCATAATATCCCTTCTAGGGTACATGACAGTACATTTCACAAACATATTTATAACTCAAATCACCTTTTCTTTAATTCTTTCTAGTGGAGTATGTTGGCTTTTCTCAGACTACCCAAGAAGACAAGCTAGCCACTCAATTAAAATGAGGATTATTTTCCTTTCTCATTGAGACTAGACACAATGCTAGTAAATCAAATTGATCAAATTGACAACACGTTTTGGCTAACTAATCTTCAAAACACTTCTTTTTAGACACATTGTAACGGAAAGCATTAATGATAATAAAGTTAACTAACTCTGGCCTGATGGAAAGAACTAAATACAATTTTAGAAATCTTGTCTTCTATTATTTTTTTTCTTTGGATGCACAAAAAAGAAATCCCCTTCCACACAAATAACATTGGATCACTCATAGAAACAATTTGCGTTTCTCCCTGTAAGGCCTCTTATAAAATTTACATTCACCAGTTATTCTTGGCTTTACAGATTCAGGCAAATTTTCTTTTGTATCAGGTAGGAACAGTTAAGTAACATATTGGGTATGCTCCTTGAACTGTAAACCTTGGGAAAATGAATAAAAATATGCGTGGAAACATTAGAATCTTCCACATTTCTAAGATCTGAGAAGAACTTACAGATGTAGTGATGACTAGATAGTTCAGAAAGCCTGCTGTTATACTCCCAAGTAACAAATGGGAAGGGAAAAGAGCAAGTCCCGCAATAAACTTGTGGAAAGAAACACTGGACAGAGATAACTTGAGCAAACCTTCAAGATGTGTTCCAATATATACTTTTTTTTTTTTTAACTAATGAAACAAAACTTAAGGAAAGAAACTATCAATAGAACATGAGTGTTATCAAGGCAATGTACAAAACAGAATCTTGCACAGTAATCTGCAATACTCATTAAAGAAAAATGAATTTTTGAGTTTAATAAAAAAACTGTAGACACATTTTGGAACGCTTTCATTTCTACCATTGAATTTAAATTACAACAACACTTTATAATTATTAGTTAGCATATTGTACAAATAATGCTTTTGCCAAGTGCTTTCTGTGAATTCCAGTTTGGATTAAGATGTGAATTCACAGTACAATGGCAATCTTTGAACAGTTCCATATACAAACACTTGTTCCAGAACAAGAATTCTTTGTCCTGCTTTTGCTGAATCCACTTCCGTGTGGAATAGTTCTTAAATAACTTCATGTGCAGACAAATGCAGAAGAAACAAGTCTTAAATTCACACGGACTGAGGGACAGCTCCTTCATGCGTGACTTGGAAGTATTCCATTTGATTCTCACCTTAACAATTTTAATCTCAGGCTTTTCCTAAACGAGAGATATTCTGCAATATAACTTTGATTAAAATTAATAGAAAATGAGATCTCCAAGGAAACTCTAAGAACTAATACAATATTAGGATAAAAAAAGGCAAAGTTTACTGTTAAGACATTTGGCAGTAACCAACGAACTGCTGTGGGTGAATCCTGCTGTTGTGAATCCTAGTATTTACTAGCAAGATATAATTTTCTTGAAAGTTAGTACCTGAAATCTTTTATCTTAAGATGTTCTTCATCTTCGCTCCTAAAGAAAACAAGACATAGACTCTTAATTTACATATTTGATATTAGGCACTTCAAGATCCAGGAAATGCTACAAATTTACTATCACTCCAACAAAACCAAAACCACAAAAATTCCTAATACAAAAATTATCTAGCAAGTGACGCATACTACAAAAAGACCAAGGCATAATTTCCAATATTCATAGTTCTGTGAACACATTATGGGGATATTTAATGATTATGGGTCTATTTCTGAGAGAAAACAAAATTAATAAAACATTCAAAGTCTAGGCTTGATTTTAATTTTTCAAGTATGATTCTCTATTCACCTTCTCTCTAGAACTTCACTGCCAAAAGATTAAATAAACAACCCTAGCCTAGACTGGTCCTAAAATGCAATGTAATTGCTCAAAGACTGAAAAAAAGAAGCACAACAATTAAGTGTTTTCCCATACCACACAGCAATGACTGGAAAGAGTTCATATGAGGAAATCATAAATGAAAGGCAATCATAGTGCTGGTATCATGATAAATACTTCAGCAGCAGGAAAAAATAAATGTTCAAGCAAAGACAATGATCTTTTTTCTTCTCCAAGATCACTGCATTTCCCCACCACCACCTTTAAGAATTTCAGAAAATGGCCTAATAGATATCTTGCCAACTCAGCATGTGCAATTTAGTACTTGCAGAGAGGTAGTTTCCATACTAATACTGGCAACTGTTTTCTTTAAAATAAACTGATATAACCATTTTTTAATGTTTACAGCAGTACTTCAGTTTTTTTTTAATTCAGCAGTGGAAAAATCTCACACAGTACTCTAAGTTCCATTTCAGAGGTGAGGCCTGCTAGCCTTAGGATTGTTTCAGAAGAGGTGTATGTTGTAGCAGACCATCAATCAGTGGCCATTTCTTATGAGAAAACAGAAGTAGGAAGCAGGACAGCTGGAGATTAGAGCTTTAGGAAAGAGTTCAAAAGCTGCTTCCACCTATAACCAAGCACTGACCCCAGTAAGGATGAAGCAGCCAGAGCAAATAAACACAAGATTCAGAGATTTCAGCTTTTCAACTCAGGATTTTACTAGACCTTATGTATCTTCTAGGCAGACTGATAAACTCAAATGCAGATTTGGACAGATCAGTAATACCTAACATTTTTTCTTTCATGTTTAAATAAACTTTTACCAGGAATGTGCATATACTATGAACCCTGCTACTTAATGTCTTTTTCACCTCAGACTTTGCTAGCAAGGCCAACTGTTCCCAGGGTACCCAGCCCCCTGAGTTGGAAGACAGTGCCAGGGAGCAAGGTGACCCACTACATCATTTTAACAGTCATAACTCTATCGGGCTGGATGGGATTTATCCACAGGTACTGACAGAGTTGGCAGAGGTGTTTACCAAGGTACTTTCAACAATTTACAAGCAGTCCCAGCTAACTGAGGAGGTCCCAGTTCACTGGAAGTTAGCAAACGGGACTCCGATCTGCAAGAAGGGCAGAAAGGAAGATCCAGGGAATTAAGGCCTGTCAGTCTGACCTCAATACCAGGGAATGTTATAGAGCAGATCACCGTGAACATCATCTCAAAGCATATATAGGAAAATGAAGTGATCAGATGCAGCCTGTACAAGTTTTTAAAAAGCAGGTCCTGTCTGACTAACCTGATCTTCTAGGACAAGATCATCTGCTAAGCAGATGAGGAAGACTGTGGATGCTGTTTACCTGGATTTTAGTAAAGCATTTGACATTACTTCTCAAATTATTCCCCATTAAAAAAAAAAAAGTCTGCTTGTGGTTTGGTCAAGTGTACAGTTTGCTGGGGAAGAGAACTGGCTGGATGATTGGGTTGAAAGAATCCTAGCAAGCGATGTTCAAACCAGCTAGTGGCCAGTCACCAGTGGTGTTCCCCAGGACTCAGTACTGGGGCCAGTTTTGTCTAACATGAGGAATGGATAAGAGAACTGGAGCTATTTAGTCTGAAGAAGAGGAGGCTGAGAGGAGACCTCATTGCTCTCCAAAGGTACTTGAAGGAAGTATGCAACCAGGTGGGTATCAGTCTATTTTGCCAGGTGCCAAGTGATAAGAAGCTGCAGCAAGGGAAGTTTTGATTGGTTATGAGGAAGAATTTCTTCACAGAAAGGGTTCATCAAACATTGGAATGGGCTGCTCAGAGAAGTGGAATCTCCACTCCTGGAGGTATTTAAGAGACATAGGGATGTGGCACTGCCCTCTACAAGTACCTGAAAGGAGTTTGTGGTGAGGTGGGAGTTGGCCTCTTTTCCCATGTAACAGCAACAGGACAAGAGGGAATGGACTCAAGTTGCACTAAGGAAGGGATATTAGGAAAAAATTCTCCAGAACAGTGATCAGGTGCTGGAACAGGCTGCTCTGGAAGGTGGTTAAGTCACCACTCCAGGAGGTGTTCAAGAAACATCTAGATATGATACTAAGGAACACAGTTTGGTGGGTAACATTGGTGGTAGGTGGATGGTTAGACTAGATGATTTTAGAGGTCTTTTCCAACCTTGGCAAATCTATGATTCTAAGGAACATGGATTAGCAACGGAACTCAGTAGGTTCAATTGATGGTTGGACTTGACGAACTTGAAGGTTTTTCCAAGCCTCGATGATTCCAAACACTACCTCGTCTGACCAGAAGAGGTGAAGAGATAAAGGGGATCCAGACCACCTACAGTGCAGCATGGGGCCTCTTGATTACATCTCCTCCTCCCTCAGGACCTTCACTTAGGGAAGGAACTGGAACAAGTCTGCTGCTCAAGCAGTTACAGTTTTTGATGCATTCATATAGCCTCTGTCCCAACAGCTGTGCTGTTACTGTTTGAAGTAGCTAGATTAAGGCTACCTTGAACACAGAGTGACAGTCTGAATAATGGCTCTAAGGCAGATATATTTAATCTGTACTAGCAAGAACAAGAGTTGTATTATTCAGAAGAAAAAGTTAAAATAATGCCACCTTTTCCTCTATTTTCTCATTTATTAAACATACATCTGTATTTCTTCTAAAAGAAAAACAGGGATATTAAACACAAAACAGGATTACCTTTATTCACATTTTTCCATAATAAGAACAATTAAAAAATTGACAAAAATGAACTACATTCAGGAAAATTATTATTATTATTTTTTTTAGGATTGGCACAGCCAATCTTAATTTTAGCTTGTCACATTGTAATAACATTATTTTAACATTAGATATGGTAGTTATGTTTTAAAAAGAAGGTTGACAAGGTTGGGGAAAAAATGAAAAAAAAATGTTTAAACGGATCAGCCCTGAAAAGTCCCTACACCTCTTCAGTCTTCCTATATGTTATTCTTTTTTCTTTCCTATTCTTATTTCGACACAAAGAAGTCTGGTAAGCTTATGAGCAAGTCAGAATGTTTTCTTAGGAAGAAATGGTAGAAAACTAACACTGGATGCATCTATCCACCCCACTAATTAGATACATGTTAATTAGCTTCACTTTTTGCTGTACAAACATATGTCCTTAGACAAATACTCCTTAAGGCAAACCACACCCTCTAGACATCCAAACAGAAAACTGTGACATGTTTACAACAATGAAAATAGAAATGGGTTCATTTACAAAAAGTACCTTTTCTGCAGATCCCCATCAACTTCAACTGTATCCCTGTAGAAACAGGTAATAAAGTAACCAGAATGTACTTTGAAGCACAAAACAATGACACAATATACCCAACGAAAAAGTTGTTGCAGAAAAAGTTCAGTGGAAACCCCACTTGATGAGTTATTTTTTAGCAAGAACATTAGTTCTTAGGAACTATCAATTCTTATAAAACATAACTTTATCAACTGAATATTTCAACTAGATATGATTTTATTTTTCCTGACAGAAGTTTCATTAAATCAGAGATAGATCCAAACTTCAGGGAAACACTATTGATGGAGCAGCATTTTCACTAAACAGGTAAAAATCAACTAGTGCTTCTGAGAAACATTTTTTTTCTGAAGTTATTGTCCTCTCAAGCGTTCAGAAATCTAGAAGGTAGACATGAAGCTGTGAGTTGAGAATTACATTAACACTTACAGCATGGCTACATCCTGTTGGTCAGTGGACTACATACAGAGAAAGAGAACAGCTTTAATAATCACAAATGGATGTAAATTTCTTACATACAATTTTTTAGAGGTGAATTTTCCACACTAGTTTGGAGACGCCTGTGATAATTCTGGTTGATAAATATAATTTTAATAGATCTATTCAAAGTTATGTATTTTCCTGTAAATAATTTTGGTTAACCGGCATCTCTTTGGCAGTTACAAAGTAAGAGAAAATAGCTGACTGTATCATCTCCGCAATAAAGTATGACCTGCTTAAAAAGACCGAGTTCTACTGCAGGATGGTACTCATTTTTAGGTCACAGTTCTTTCTGGATATTTAAATGGCTGCTCTGGTCACTGAAGCAGCAGTTCTGATTCCACATATAAGACCTTAAAGATGATATTCTAGCAATTCAAGCAATTTAGTAATTTGCAAACAGAACTTGTCTTTACATGCAGGGAAAGAAAAAGAGAGCCGGGACTGAAATTTTATCATTAGTGACAAATCCTCCAGACATTTCACTTACAGAATCCTACACATACCCCTTGGATAGAAAGATTATTTTTTCTAGTTTCAAGTGCTCCAAACCGTCAAAGAACACATTTGGAAGAAAGTAAAACAAAAAATTGTAACATATAAAGGAAAGAGGATTCAAAAGTTACCACACCATAGAAATAATAAACAAGCATCTCAGATTTTTGTAGAAACATAAACAGAATTAATTTACTTACTGGTTATCAGAATCACTTCCTTTGCGTTTCCTTGGAATCTCAACCACAGAATTGTTGAAAGAAGTGGTAGCAGGCTTAGTTATTGGATTCATGAGGCTGGGGACCGTAGAAGCAATGCACAAGTTTCCATCTACTGGGAAATTATCTGTGAATGAGGGGGGAAAAAAAAAAAAAAGCCCAGTGTCTAATAAGAGCTACTTCATCATGCATCCATTCCGTTTTTCATTTGGAAAAAAAAAAAGGCAAAAAAAACATGTATGGGTGCCTTTCATATCTAAGATTCAAAACCTGCAGACATGGCACTGTTTTTTTCTGTACATAAGTATCTGCAGTCTTCACACAGTCCTATAAAGTTCCCATCAACTCATTCAGCTCACCAAGGCAATATAAAACACATCTCTCATTTTCCTCATTCAGTCCTAGCAGTTTACGCTTAAATCTCCCAGCACCTCCAGAATCCTGCTGCAAAGTCACATGATGTAGTGTCAGCTAGTAGAACAAAATACTAACTCTAAATTCAAATTTACAATAATATACAGCAAACTATGTTTTTTAAACAAGCTGAAGATCCAAAAGAAAAATGTGCCATAGTTCTGACATAAAATCTATGACTACTCATAACATCAGCCATGTAAGCCAAGACAGCCTTGAAAACCTGTTAAGTTCTGCCTTAGAGCTCCCTTTGAACTCTTCCTCTCAAGGCAGACTGCTTTGTTTCTGGGTTGGACAAAAGAGAAGTCACAAGCCAAAATAATCTTAGCAACCTATCTGGGAAGAAAAATACTCTCAAGGAATTTAAGTACTAACCTTTTTACCCTGTCTCAGTGTAAAGCCACCACAAAGAACTACTCAGCTTAAAGAAACAGGACTGATCCTGTTTGAGCAAACATAGGCACTTCCATACACTTCCTGAGCTAGGGAGGAAAGTATCCAAAGACATACATCTCAAAACAATAAAGGATTAATTCCAGGAAGCAGCAGAGGATGACTTAGCAAAGGTCATTTAAGGAAGTGCGCATCTCCTACTTAGCTGCAGGCAAAAACCAAGACAGGCACTTTAAAAATCCAGCAGGAAGAAAAACAGAGTATTTTACTCAGAGCTTTATTTTATTTTTATTATTTTGCAACTATGTTGCCTCTAAATGACAAATAAAAATCTGTAAAAAGAATGATACACAGTGTACACTTTTCTCCTCTTAAGTGTAAGCATAGTAAGCATATCTTACACTAGAAGAATGAACGCCTAGGTTCTCATTTTCTGTAGGAATATTACTCTGGAGAGTTAAATCAAAATAGGCTAATACTTGAACAACATTGTCTGGTCTTCCACTAATCCTCTTTCTGCCAAGTCAGACTACACAGAGTCAGCCCGTTTTATTTTAGAAATCACTTTAACTCATTAAGCCACACCAGAAGTTCCAAAGAAAATTAGGTAAAAATGCAAGGAGTCAAGAAACATTCATCAAATAAGTAACAGCTTCTGGGCACCTGCAACAGAAATATAGTTATTTCAAATACATGGCATATGCAAATTAAGGTTAACAAAATGATTTATAAAGAAATTGCATCATGCATACAAGCACACAAATGGTAAATGAAACATTTTTCTGATTCTCACTTCATAATAATCTCATCTGATATTTCTCCCACAGATGTCTGCAATCATAAAAACAAATAAAAACTCCAACAATTCCAAAGGAACTTCTTTTTGTAAAGAGTAATTTTAGTTCTCTTAAACAACAGTACACAATCACTACAGCAAGTTTTTGAAATACAATCATACTTGGTACATATTCTGAAAAGAGTACTTACTAAATAGAAATTTAAATGTACCAAAGGCAAGAATGCTTTCAGCACAACAGATCCTTTCAGCCTTCAATAAAGCAGGACAGAACAGACCCACTGACCTAAATACTCCTTTGCACACAGATGGCCAGCCTGCTTTCTAAACCACTTCCCTTAAAGAAACAAAATGCATTCAAATGATGTATCATTTACAGCCTTTCCAACCTCTCCTTCATTTTACAAAAATAACTAACATTTTTTTCCCAGCATTCTGGCAATAAATTCTGAATACTTGCACCTATTTCCTCTGCATTTCCCAATAACATCCTTTTCTTTCTTTCTTAACTAAGAAAAACTTAAGCGTTTAGATCATCAGCAACAATGACCCATTCAGAACTTGTCCATCAAAGTGCTCAAGGATTCAATCTATCAGCTAAACAACACCACTGACACCTTAAATTAAATACCACATTAAATGCCACCTAACTTTAACTTAAGATAGAAAATAAAGAATCTGTATTGATTCCTGCCATGTACAGCACGCAGCATATATTCTTTACATGCACTTGCTGAGTCTCAACAAATAAATACATAGGAAAAAAATCTAAAGCTTTAGAACTACCAAACTTAGTATAAAAATAATTATTCTGAATTCAATTCAGAATTCAACGAACAAGAGCAAGTACTTTTCATACCTACTAGTCACTGAACAAGAAGCAGACTGAAACAGTTCATAAAGCTAGGTCTGCTTTGAGAAGTCAGCAAGAATGCTTTAAAATATCCTCTTGGAGCTTTCTGCAATAGCTCTGACTATGGAATAGGTGATTCCAAGGTGCTCACTCTCTCCCTGAAGAATATCTTAATCTCTTGCACTCTGTGAGGAAAGACTCCTTTACTTCTCTGGCTATATCCCTTTAGGAGAAATGGATGAAGTGTTCAGAAATCATTTGGGTCAAAAAGAGCATGACCTAGAATGTAGTCCAATAACCAGGAACTGCTTCTATGATAGGAGGTTTCCAGCTACATTCCTACCCTTCGTTAACAGTAAAATCACACATCCCTAAGAAAATACAAAGCAAAACTAAATGTTTCCAACTTTCATAGCACTCCTGCTTCAAGAACAATGATATCCATAATGATTATTCTTTACTACAAGTTTATTTTCTTGGGTGACTGAAATAATTAAAATCATTAGCCAATTTTTAAACTACTAGTATAATTCAACTAGAGACATTTTGTTTTTCCAGCCCAAATGCTACTGCTAACGCTAGCTTGGTTTGCAAGTCTAACAACATTCAAACTGAGAAATGACACTTGAAGAAAAATTAATATTACTAATCATTTCACAGTTTATTAAGGCCTTGGTATACAGATAACTAAGCTTCAAAGTTAAGTGAATAGTTCCTTGAAAACACATGCCCATATATGATTCCTGTTTAGTCCTCAGTATTAACCACATCTATTGTAATGCTATAATGGGATGGAAAGTACCACAATAATAGTGGGGTGGCAAAGTCTTTGCCTACAGCAAATGAGAATGAGCCCAAATGCAGCAGCCACAGACATGAAGGAAAGAAGCTGCTTACCTTCAGGCCTCAGACAGGCAGGGATCTCTAGTGAGAGATGCCCTCACCTCCACTGCCAACCCTTAAATGAGGTTTGGGAAGGGGTGGATCCTGGCTCCAACCCTTCCGGTTACTTAGATACTCTGCATGCACTTGAGCTCTCCTGGGTTGGCCCTGCCTTCCCACCAGGTGCTCAATCACTGGTTCAGGCTGTGACTCATCATTTCCACTACACCTATCTACACAAAACTACTGTCTAGGATTGGGATATGAAGCAAGGATAATCTATATATAACAATATACTCCTATATTCAGTAATTTTCTAATTACTGACAAAATTTTCTAAATACATGCCACATTTCTGAAGTTTTCACCACTAACAGTTGTAAGGTTTTCATGGAACCATAGAATGGCTTGGGTTGGAAGGGACCTCAAGGTTATCAAGTTCCTACCCCCCCATCACAGGTAGGGCTGCCAACCACTAAATCCAGCACCAGATCATTTTGCCCAGGGCCGTATCCAATCTGGCCTTGAACACTTCCAGGGATAAGACATCCAAACTTTTCTGGGCAGCCAGAAAAGTTGTTTTTTTTTTTTTTAATTTCCTTCCTGTTTCTAAGCTCCCTTCAAGTAGAGGAAGGCCACAGTGAGGTATCCTCTGAACCTTCTATTCTCCAGGATGAACAAGCCCAGCCTCCTCACCCTTTCATTGTAGGAGAGGTATTTCAGCCCACTGAGCATCTTTGTGGCCCCCTGTGGCCCTGTTCCAACAGCTCCATGCTTTCCTTGTGCTGAGGGCCTCATACTTGGACAGGGCCCCATGAAGGCAGAGTAGAGAGGGACAATCACCTTCATCTCCCTGCTGGCCACACCTCTTTTGTTCCAGCCCAGGATACTGTTGTCCTTCTAGGCTGCAAGCGCACTCTGTGGGCTCCCATTAAGTTTTTCATCTACTAGGACCCCTAAGACCTTCTCCACAAGGCTACTCTCAAGGAGTTCTTATCCCAGCCTGTACACATATTTGTGATTATCCCAACCAAAGTGCAACACCCTGCACCTGGCCTTGTTGAACCTCATCAGGTTTACATGGGCCCACTTTTCAAGCCTGTACAGGACCCTCTGGGTGACATCCCTTCCTTCTGCCATATGAACTGCAACACTGAGCTTGTAGTAATCAGCAAACTTGCAGAAGGCACACTCAACCCCATCATCTATGTCACTGATAAAGGTGTACCAGTCACAATACAGACCCCTGGAGGTCACCACTCATCACCAGTCTCCACCTGGGCATAGAGCCATTGACAACAACCCTCTGGTTGCAACCTTCCTACCAATATCCACCAAATAGTTTGCCCTTCAAACCCATCTCTCTCCCATTTAGAGATGAGACTGCGGTGCAGGACCATGTCAAAGGCCTTGCACAAGTCCAGGTAGATGGCATCAGTTGCCCTTCCTTTGTCCATCGATGCTGTTGGTTCCTAAACAAAGACTGTCTATCAGAAAAGAGTTATGGCCAAACTCCATCAGCCATAAATGGTGAGATTCATCTGAGCAAATAATCATGTCCACATCTGAACTACCCATTCTAGTTTCTCTTGGAGAGTAGAAGACATTTCTAGGGTGATTCATCTCAACCTAAAATAGATTCCTACAATCAGTTTGATGAAGTACATTTCTAGGGTGATTCATCTCAATCTAAAATAGATTCACGCAGCTAGATGAAGTACAGTCCAAGAGTGCCTACCTCCTTCCCTTCAGTCATTACTCAAAGACGAGAGTAACTAGCTCAGATGCCAATGTCTATGCCCCAGATATCTAAAACTAAGCGAGATGAATCCCACCCAAGGTAGCCATAAAATTATCACACAATTGTTAAAATATAACAGCCACAGACTGCCTCACACACAGGTTTAAGTTCAAGACAGCCTTTTAAAATCATCGCCTTGATCTGCATTACTACTTCATGGCCCACTCACGCACCTATGAAGTTTAGCTTTTGGCTAAACATAGGTTTACTCCTCACAGGCTTTCCTGAAATATTTACAGAGTGATTTTAATATATTAATAAAAAAAGCTGTCAGCTCTCATTTAGACAGTTTAAAAAAAAGAACATCTAAATCTATCCAGCGGGTTAGTGCCACAGAAAATATTCACTGATATTTTCCACCTTAGAAAACAATAAAACAAAACAAACAAAACCGAACCACTACTGCATTCTGCACTCCACATACTGCACTCCGCATATTCTGAGGATAAACGTACACAACAGGCTTAGAGAATTACTCTGCTGCTGCTTAAGTTACCAATGTGGTAACATTAACGCTATCTTTCTAAGAATAAGAATGCATTTACAATGCAGCTTCCCATCCTGAAACACCTTTTGGCAGAAGAAGAAAGAAGCTGCTTTGAATCGAAGTTTCTAAGACCACAGATGCATTTTTCCAATCTTTTGAAAAACATTCTATAACAAGCTTTAAATAATCAAACTATTAAAGCGTGTATTTTGCAAACGTATGTTTCCCTGGCACGCACAAAAATCATTAGCAAGAAATTCAAGCTTTGGCAAGTTTAAAGAACTCAAAATTGCACTAAAAGTGGGTGTAGTTAAGATGACATGTAAGTGGTCCTTCCTCTGTGTAAATGACTTACTGAAATTGAAATCCATCCACAGGAGTTACTAGGCTGTATCTATGTTAGTAATAAGCTATAGTACAGTGGCAACAGGTTATTGGAGAGAAGCAGGTGGCTGCAGCAGAAGTCCCTGTTTCTAATTTTTAAGTAGTTCAGTGAGCTTACGTTAAATCCCATTGTCTGGCTCGCTGGACCAAAAATCCTTACAATTCACACGTTCTAAAGCTGTCTGAGAACCAACCCTTGGTTCAGTTCCTTAAGTTTGGAGTTGAAGAACATTTGGCCTGGAGTAGCACTCACATTCCTACAATAAAGTTCTGGTTCCGTTTCTTCTGAAAAGAGTTTAACTCATTTATACCAAAAATGCACTGCAAGCCAAACCAGTGAGCACTAAACAAGGGTGGCAGATCACTTCAAAATAACGCTGCTGCTTTGAACCAGAATGCTAACACACACACAGCCTCTGAGTACTTACTTGATGTAAGGGTCTTAGCCTAAAGCCCTCATGAGTGTAGTCACACAGAGAAGCAGAGGTACTCTGCCACCCAACCCCCTCCCTTCCCCCATATCAAGGTATATAAACAATCTAGATGCTTTCAACTGGGGTACTACTCAAGATGCATAAGCTTTCTAACACTCTACACACTCAAATTTTTTATTTGATGACGTCAGGTGTCTCTGATTACTTAAGCAATTAGGAATATCTACCTGTACATGCACATGTGCACACTCACACAAGACAGCTGATGCTTCAAATAATTTCAAAAAGCTCAACATCATGTAAATCCAAGCCAAAGCCAACTGTATATATTTATTTAAAGCTGGAACAACCATTTTCATCTGTGTCAAGCTGTGATAACAGTAGAAATTTGCTGCATAAAACAGACGTGCTTTTTTTTTTCTACATTGCATTTTATAAGCATGCATGAAACAGGAGAAAGATGCAGACAGCAGTGATGAAGCCATCTTATGCACAACACTAAATAGAGAAGGAACTCTTATAGGTTAGCTTAAGAACACTGGATTGGTTTTTATCGTCACAAGTTGATGAAAAGAAAAATGTTAATATCCCAAATTATAGAAATGTAAACCAAATATTAATATGGGAAACTGACAATTTTCTGTATTTATTTTTTACCAATCAGGAATCATAACTTACCAATTAAATAACACTTCCACTAAATAGACTTTGAAACACCAATTATTTGCTCAAACCTATTACTGTATTAAAAAGCATGACTGTAACTAGCTAATGTAAAGATACCCACAAGCCCTTGGATGATTACCCTGCTTTCCTCGTCACTTCCAGGCTCAAATCAGGTCACTGACAGAAACTGAGAGTCTCATATATCTTGATTTATTACTGGAGGAGAGGGGGAGGAGAACACTGAAAAAAAAAACAACCAACAAACACCAATGTAACTCTCCAATCATATACTGCCAAAGGAATGGAGGATAGCTGTTTTCTTGCAAGTTTTTGATTCAAACCATTGCAAGTAAAACACTGACTTCCTAAGTCTGCTGCAGAACTTCCATGGTTTAAGCAAGCCCTGGGGAACAAGTTTTCAGAGCACCTCCAGTCACTCACAGGGATTTTTTTTCCTTACAGTGAGGACGATTCTTAGTTGATACAAACTGCCCGGTTTAGAGTTAGTTTTTAATAATGTTCAAGTATACTGACAATAGCGTGCACCTCAAGTGAAAAAACAGCTAATATTAGCATGGACCTATTCCATGCGAATGAAGATAATTTTATCTTTAAAGTACTGATTAACCAAGACTCCATTTATTCAAAATCTATTAGAAGAACAGGTATAAACATACATTAACAAAGGACACCAGGGAGTAGGGCTTCTTCCCCTCCAAGACATAAAAGCCTATGGTTCACAGCTTTCCCACTTGGAAATGGAAATGTCTGCACAGAGTTTCTTTATTTAGATTATTTCCTCCCCTTACAGTACATGCATCATAAAGAATTATACCACTATTTCAACAACCAAGCACACA
The DNA here is from genome assembly GCA_024606505.1 of Aquila spilogaster. Lineage (NCBI taxonomy): Eukaryota > Metazoa > Chordata > Aves > Accipitriformes > Accipitridae > Aquila > Aquila spilogaster. The sequence continues at coordinate 14,795 of JANHGO010000841.1, forward strand.
CAGACAGAAAAACGCCTCTTCTTCACCTCCTCCCAGACAGCCAGGGTCTCCATGAACACTAAAATACATACAACCCAAGCCAAAGCACATTAAAATGACACCAGCTAAACCTCAAGAACCGCTGCTAACTGAACAGAACTGCAGCGTCGACTTCTGTCTTCCAGAGCCCCGTGCGAAACACTTCTCACTCCTGGGATCAGCCTTCCGCCGAGAGGAAGTAGCACGCTGGCTGCTGAGGCAGGAGGAGCACGGACAGCTGCTGCTGTACAGCCAGCCGTGCTCCAGCGACTTACCGCTCCCAGCAGGGCGCAAGCACGGCCACACGGAAGCCAACATCGCTGTACCTAAAGCACTAAATCACCACTACCCGCAAAAAAAGGAATGGTAAAAGAGCAGCTAATCGCGTGTCGGGGACGGAATGCTACGAACTAAGCCGAGCACGCAGAACCGTTTAGCCCAAATCCCATCAGCGTGCTGCCACATCTGTAGCGTTAACAGCGCAAGAGCAGAGCGCACCCACCTTCAGCGGCCCGCCGCTCCTCCTCGGCCCCCTCGGCTCTCCCCACTCCTGCCTCGGCCATGGCGGGTGGCCCGAGCCCCACTCCACAGCGCCCCCGGTCCCGGCGGCATGCGGGAGGTGAACTAAGGTGAGAAGGAACGGCCCGTCCCGCCGGCCCGGGGGCGGGCTCTCGGCCGCCCAGCCGGACCCCCCCTCCCCCCGCCTCGTCGGCGCCGCCTCAGCAGCGCCGGCACCGCCGCCGCCGTCCTCCTCCCCTCCCAGCCCGTCCGGCGCCTCGCATCTCGCGAGATTTGGGGCCGCACGCGAGCAGGGTGAGGCCGGTGCCCGTCGGGGTGAAGTGAGGTGAGGTGAGGGGTGCTTCGCTTCATGGCTGCTGTGTCCCCAGGCAGGCGGCGGCTGAGGAGTGAGTGGCTGAAATTCCAGGATTCCTCTAGTTGCTGGGGATGTAACTGTGTTTTAGGCTGGTATCAGGTGTGCGCTTTTCATAGAATCACTAAGGTCGGTAGAGATCTCCAGGACCATCTATTCAAACCGCCAACCCATCACCAGCAGGCCCGCTAAACTACATTCCTCAGTGCCCCATCTACACGTATTTTGAACACTTCCAGGGGTGGTGACTCCACCACTTGCCTTTGAAGTGAGTTAACCCATAATCCTCATTGTGTTCTGGCTCACATCCTGGAGTGGCATTGGCATGTGTGATCTGTTTTCCTTTAGCACGAGAACTTCAAGTTGCACTTGCAGGGACTCAATGTGCTGCAGCTGGCAGTGGGCAGTCACTCCATGACACCCCACTAGAGCGAACCTCTAAAGGGCATAGCGTGGCTGCTGGGACTGCAGCAATACTTGTTTTTCTCTGCAGAACCGGTCCTACTGTGCTGCCCCACTCATTAGTGCTGATATTGCCTCTGCTTGCTCAGTTCCAGCTCGAAGTGTGGTAGAACAAGCTCCTTACCTGAGCCACAATATTACTCTGTGCAATAGAAACATTCTAGGCTGATAGTGAAAAAAAAAATATATGACTCAATGCACAAAAAAAAAGACCATCTTGGTTTCAGTAATAGCAAGAATGTTATTTCCATAGGTATTTTTTCATAATTGATTGCATTATGCTGAGGAAAAATAAATATATATGAATGCTAGTTATCTGTCCAGGTCAGAAGAAGTTGCAAGCATGCAAAGGGTTAAGACAAACCTGTGAGTAATAAAATTGCTTTTGCAGAAGTAAATTGCCTGAAAGATAGTTTTCTGAACATCTATTTTCTTCAAAAGGATAGTCACATGCAGCCAAACAATCAGCCTAGAGCTGCAGAAACAGTGCAGAGGGAATCTGGGGGTAATAAATACTTCACCACTGGTGGTAAAACTACAGGTAGTTAGGCTATTTATCAAATTACAGGAGACTATTCGTTGCTGACTTGCTTAAAATATATATTCTTTTCAAAATAGGGAAATGGTGAAGCCCTACAAAATACTCTTACTAAAGCTTGATATACCTGGCTTGCCAAATAACCACATATGTACAACAGTTCCTTGTATGTCTGTTTTCTTTGTGTAGGAAAATTAATATTTTATCTTGGAGAAGCCAGTACCTTGAAACAGAATTCTCATCAAATCTTTGCTTCTCTGCTGTCTTCATCCCATCCAAGACAGCAGATCAGTATTGTACTTACTTTCATTGTGTATAAACATACATGTTTGCCCAAATACTTTTAAAAACTTGAGAAAGTAAATCCATAGAAAGGGATGTGGGCTAAATACACTGGACCACCTTTGAATTTAATGCGATGTGATTGAAGATTTTCATAGGCAATGATAAAGCTGGTTAAAAACAAAACAAAACAAAACAGAAAACAAAGATATCTTTCATTCATAGCTTTCTGAGATTTATGCAGGATTTAGTTGTCTAAACTCCAAACCATGATCTTGACAAGTACCTGGTTACAGTCCTGAGCTCTGTCCTATCCTTAGTAGTCTGAAGCTCCTAAGATATTTCAAATTCTATGGGGGCTGTTCTGAAAGTAATTCCTCCTATTTTATGATGTTCGTCCACAACATCAGAAGCTGATATTGGTGGTATGGCAGTAAGGGTTGAACCTTCCCACCAATATTCTGTTACGTTTTGTTGCTGCAGCTATAGCTAAGCCCAAGGTGTGTTACAAATGAGTTTTCTTCTGCCTTGGTCTCCTGAAGCTCTTAGGTTCCAGATTCATCAATACCTGACTGGAGTACTCTTCAACATGACAGCCTGCAGATACAATTGCACAACTGTGATTCTGACAGAGAACATCCAACCCAAGAAGCATGGTGCTTACCAGTTTATTGGCTGATGTCAGCTTCTGACAGGCTGCAGGAGATGTCATATGTAATCCAGTGTGAAGTTAAAATGGGATAACTGGTCAACATTTTCTGGCATAATACTGACCAGGAAAAAGTTTATTTTTGCTGTAATGATACTCCTACCAAATGATTTGGTCATACTTCAGGCCTTTGTACTGCATGGGTACAGCATTGTGCATCTTGTACTAGTTGCTCTGTAACAAGATTTGCTGTCATTTGGCTTTAATACTGTAGGTGCCTGCACGATATGCTTGCTAGATGAGGCATGTAGAAAAACAGAGTGAACTGCTCTAACAGAATATGCTTACCTGGCTGGGGAGCAGTGGCTTCCAGCTGGGGATGCTGATGAACAAATGCAATTGCACTACTAGGACATTCTCGTTGTATGCTTTTTCATAAGTTACTTTTTTCCCATTTAAGTAATACATAATCCCACAGTCACTATTGCAGTGCTGTATGTATTCCCCCATGCTGGTTCAGTTGGTCTTACAGAATTTGTATCAGAGAAAGCAATTACAAACCTATTCTATCCTACATGGAAGAAAAGGCAGTGGAAAGAGCTAAATGACAGGTGTTATATAGTGTTGCCATCTTTCAGAAAATCAGTACAATTTATTCACATATTTATTCAATATACAACTGATACTGAAAAAAGAAAATCCAAGAATTTGTTCACAGGAAGCTTAAATTTCATGTGTGGCACTGCCAAAATACTTCTGCCCCAATTTTGAAGCTAGGAGCATCTTCTTCCAGGTTTGCATCATCAACGGACAACAAAATGTTGAGATTTCACAAGAATGGGTCAGCCGCATTGACTGAAAATGCTTCACAGAAAATGGAAAATGGCCAGTGCTATAAAGCAAAATGAGTTAAAGATCTAAATGGTTCCAGAAGAGTGTTCATTACGCTATTAAAAACAAACTCTCTCCATATGGGAACATTCAAAGCGAACGTTCAAAATGCAGTACGCTTTTGGTTGGTTGTTTTTTTTTTTTTTAAGTGACTCACTAGAAACAGAGCTAATGTATCTTATTTGCATGTTATTTAGTATTTTTAGTGCAACAGTAGAAGTACTTGTTATTCAATGAATGTAGATTTTTTTTTTGCAGTTTATGATATATCTGGACCAGAAAATCAGAAAAAATCCTTTAGCAATATTTCTGCCTGATATGCTTTCATAGTACCTTTATTACCTGTGTGTTTCACCTTCTTGGTCAATGTCAGATTTCCTAGCACTTAGAAAGCTTTTATAAACGTAATACACTGCCAATTCATTATTACTGATTTTAAACATCATTTCTTAGATTTGTTTCTTATTCAAAGATGATGGGTGGTCTTCTTATTGAATATTTCATACTTTCATACCTGACAGTAACTGATGTTTTTAGCAGATAGCTTGGAGTCTTGCAAGAGTAGGATCCTAGTTTATGTGAGGCCACACTTGATATATATGCCTCTTTTTAGGTGAGCACTTTCCCTTGAGTAGCTTTTAGCTATAAAATAGAGAACAGAATGCTTTATGTAAGCAACAGATAACCTCTTTTTTTTCCAAACAACTTATACAACGACTTGCTAAAGGGTAAAAATAACAATCAAACCTCAGAGCTGTTAAATAATAGCCTGTGACAGAGCAGTTAAAGAGAGGTGTCTGCAATATCCCTCCTTTTTCATGTTCTGTAAATGGTTAATAGCATCTGAAGCATAGTGTGTCTTCAAGATGTGAGGAACACCCATCAAATCAGCATTTCTCTGCGATATCATCCTGAAGAGAATGCTGATTTCTTGGTGGATTTGCTGGGGCCAACCTAGCTCCATGCACTCTGCTCTTAAGAGACCTGTTTCAGAGACAGGATGCAGAAAAATGCTCTTCTGAGGGCCATATAGTACCATGGTGACTTACAATGCGTCACACAAAAGATGCGTAGGTGATGGCTACCTAGTTAACATTTTTTTTCTCAGAATTTAAAACCAATATATTGACATTACTCAGCACACCGTTAAATACAAGTACAAATTTTTCACAGACTTCTCTTCCAGAACACAGATATTTTTATGGTTTCCTCTCAGACTAGGGTACTATACGGCTCAGAGTAACATAGAGAGCAATACTTGAGTAATTTCATAGAGCATTTGTGAACAGGATAGCTAATTAGAAGAATATGAATTAAAACTATTTAATGATATCTGTTTTAGTCTGTGGTTTGTGCTTGGAGGTCGTTGGGTTACTTTTAAGGGCATCACAAGCAATTTGTTGACTTTACTATACATTCTATGCATTAGTATGCATTAGTAAAATGTACCATCATGTTAAAGCAAAAGTGCTTCCCCAAATCAGGAGAGACTTTTGCTTCAAAAATTATGTAAATGGCATATCCATACTGTAACCAGACTATTTAAGAAAACATATTTTTAAAATGCCCTTTAAATTATTTCCACTCAGTAATTGTTACAAAGGCCCTTCAAAGAAGCAAAAATGTAGCACAGAAGAATGCAAACTGTGCTAACACAATACAGTGAATGAAGTAATATGGCTTACAGCATGCAGTATGTCAGATTAGATTGTGATAGTAATATGGCTTTAAAGATCCATAAATCACTGACAAATTCTTCACATGATGAAACAAGTTTCACTTGAGAACAGCTTTCAACTCCTACTTGCGCTCTCTGTAATCTAAGCACTGGAGCAAGTAGGATGATCCATTTACTCTGAGGTTTTCTAACGAAGTTAAAACAAGCCAAAAAGATGAGAATTATCAAAAGTGTCTGTGTTATTTAGGAGCTCTGTCTGACAAGGTTTGTGCCCGCAATGTAATCCACTTGCTTGTAAATCTCTTGCCTAGAAGTCCCTCAATCTGATGGCGCCACTTTCAACTTAAAGATAAAATAAACTTCACATCTTAAAGAATCTTTTCATTCCTGGCAGAATTGGTATTTTTGGAATGTCTAGCAAGAGCCTGATGTCTAATGTCTCTGAGAAAAGTATTACTGTTACAAATCTCTACACAAGGACAAATAAAGCTGCTTAGGGAGCCTATTGAAAATGAAGCACAATTGAAATATGCCTGTGGTGTACAAGCGGCAGTCCTGAGGCTGAGTCCTGGCTCCTTACGATCCCTGAGCTCCAGTGCTGCTTATGCTACGGCTAGAAGAAACAAAATCCAGCTGTGAGGGCAGCTTAGAGCTTGCACATAACCAGTCTTTGAACATTTGAGCTGCATCATCTCATCCATCCATCTTTGCCTATTAAGAAGGTTCAAACAATCTGTCACAGCACTGTCTGAAAGTCATCTCCTTGGTTAAAGCAGGTTCGTCATCTGTAGTACAGATTCCCGGGCTCTTCTAGACTTAACAGCCTTTGGGTGTCTGGAACACAAGTCTTATGAGGAATGGCTGAAGAAACTGAGATTGTTTAGTCTGGAGAAGAGGAGGCTTAGGGGAGACCTTATTGTTCTCTACAACTGGTGTGGGAGCAATGCAAATGTATGAAAATGTAAGCCCCCTTAAATCCGGGCAACTAAGTCAAAAGAGAAGTAACTCAAAGCAGAGCCTCAACTGTCAAATGCTGTTGGCCCTGTTTGTCTAGTGTTAAGGAGTTGAAGCACACTGACTGAGTGAAACACATCCATCAATCACTGACTGAACTTGACAAATGGAGGAGTTGCACTGAGCTGTCCGCTTCCTAAGACGTGCAAAGTCAATGCTTGGGCTCAGCCTAGGTTAAATCCAACAGCAACCTGCTATGTCTTCTCAGGAAAAGGCATTTAAAGAGACTGTACATTTTGTGACACTTCCTTGAGGCATCAGTTTAATTTTGTTTATCAAACAACATAGGTAATATTTTCTTCTTTAACAGTGGAAATACAATGCAAGTCTCTGAAGTTAGTCTTTGAAGCCAAAAAGCATCCTCTTGATGTACTGCTTTTGAATGGATTGAGGTCTATGGAGAGCAAAATCTTTTTGTCTCATTTCTAAAGAATGCAAAAGCATGGCATCAGCAAACAGCTTGCTTTTGAAACCATACTTATTCACTGATTTCTCTGTGCTTTAGATAGGGATCTTTTGCTGACATCAGTGGGAACTGGCTAAGAGCTCAAAGGCAGCCTGCTGGACTGAAAACCTTGAGATGTGTTGTCTAGTTTAACAGTGATTCACTCTGACCTGACCAAACAGTCATGGAGGGTCTTATCTGATCCTTTATTATTAAAGTCCTATGTGGGGAAATCGGCACCCAAGGTGAGCAGAGCCACTGCAGCCTCTGGGTAAGGCACTGGAGAAGTTATGTTCAGATCAGTGCCGCCTTTTCAGCACTTGGCTTTGCAGGTGGGCAGCAAGACACCTGTTTCCTCTCCGAGCTCTATGAGTCTCAGCTCCTACATCCATAATGAGGTGCAGATTCTGCCTAAATCCCTGGAAGGAAACAACGTATTAGGCACTCTTGGTGTGTATGCAACACTTGCTGTCTGTAATTGATGTCTCTTTTTCCCAAACATGGAAACATAGGCAGTGGTTACACCCTGCATTTACACAACAGTGTCAACATTACAGCTCATTTGCGTCGCGTTCCCCTTTCAACATCATCTGGTTTCAGAGGCGGTGCAGAAGCAAGGGCAAAGATTTGGTCTTTGGCAGAGGGAAGGCAGGGAAGGAGATGTGGAGAGGAAGGGGCTGCTACCAGTGGAAGGTGGGCTGCCTGAGGACAATGCAGATGCCACACACATGTTCCTACAGGAGAACAAAGCCACAGCAGATGGTGGCTCACTAGAAACAGATTAAAGCAGCTGGTACAGAAAAAAGACGGGCCTTTGAGGGTTGGCTGCAGTCAGAGACAAGCTGTCCCTAGGTGAGCTCTGACTTGATTGGGAAACAAGAAACTTAGGTTAATTTCCCTGAGCGTGAGAAAGTTCAAACCTATGTGCCCCATTTCCCCAGAAAACAGCAACCTCTGTGCTCATCTGGAGAAGCGATGGGAGGAGGAGATGGTGCTGAGACGAATGCAGATTCAATTTCCCTCACAGTAACTGCAATAGTATTCTGTGCAACGAAGCATACAAATCCCAGGGCCAAGAGCAATAGCAGCAAGTAGGAGGGAATGGGGCTGTTCTGCTTCATATTGGAGGTACTCAGATCCAGCATAGGGTCCTGTGCATCAGGCCCTGCTCTGTGGAATAGTTCTCCCCTTCAGACAATCACTAAAACTGCAATCACTGGAGATAATAATTATATATATTTTTTTTAATTCTGAAGAAAAAATGAAAGGCTGAAAGCACAAGGGAGGGGAAAATTAAACTGGTAATTTAGAATATAATGAATTCTTTAAAACCTATTTAGACTTCAGGGCCATTACCACTGACAAAGACTGCGCTCCTTCTATTATGTTAATGTGCCCTTCTCCAGCACTGAGCTGCCTCAATAGCTGATGGAGCGGGTATCCCTCAGACATAAGCTCTTTAGACAGACTCGTACTGTAGCAGAGCCCAGCACAATTGACAGTTACAGTGCACTGGCATGCACATTTCAAGCCATCTTTCATTTGTGAAACTCAGCTATTCGATACACATTTTGGAAGCTCTGTGATAACTCAAGGTTACATAGAGAATAAAGAAAATTACCTTAAGTAAGTACATTTAGCACTGCCTGAATAGTGAACCCTTTTTAGTCCGGAGCTGGGAACCACTGCTGCCATCACACCCCATAGCAGCACTAACTGTCAGGATATTTCTACTCTCTCTCTTCATAGGAAGATTATCAGAAAGGCATTTTATTGCCCAGATCACAAATGTTTTGCTTACAAGGCACACTTGGTACAAGAGGAAATGAAATGAAAAATGCACATCAGAAATTTGCAGTATTGTTTTATAAACACTATATACTATTTGAAGTTCTTTAAGCTAATTTTAAAAAATAGTTTTGCACACGCTAGGGCATGTACTTTTAATTTGTCGTTAAAGTGCAGCATTTTCCAGAAAGACTGGATCTGATAACGTAAGAAGAAAAGAACTCAGCCTGCAGTTCCTTAGCTCAGTGCACGATAACAGTTACTGCAAAAAGTGCGTAATCCTATCAAATAGAATTTGTAAGATTCTGTTTGAATTGCATCAACTTGCTGAGAGCTGCATTCTTCAACTGGAGGGCGCTCACTGGAGGCTCACAGAGAAGGCTGCTCAGCAGGTGCCAGCTCCAATTTGCTTTCAGCTGCTCAGTCCTTTAAGTGTTTTACGTGACCATGTCACAACTGCATGAGCTGCCATTGCTCTAAACTCAGGAAGGAATTGGGAGCAGTAGGACAAAAATGCTTCTGTAGTACCACTGTCCGTGGAAGCTTTCTTGGTGAAATTACAGTCTATAGGGAAGGAGAGAAGAAGCCTCTAGGGAAGAACAACAATCCTTTTAGAAGCAGCTTCATGTGGCTGCAGTTGGTACAAGTCAGGTAATTTTTGCTGTTCAAACATCTCACTGAGAATGGCGACATGGGGTTTTCACTGTCAGTGGGATTCAAGATGAGAATACACAAAGCAGTGTCTCCACTCCTCAGATGTCTCCTGTTCTGGAAGAGAAACCCAGCACACGTGTAAAAAAAAATAAAAACCACAACTCTACAAAAAGAATGCTACTTTTATTTTCAAATGCTGTAAAAAGCTTCATATAAATTTTTGTAATGCTTCTATGTAACTTTCCCAACCACAACTAATGAAATAGTCTAGGAAAAATATAGCAGTTGCCATTTTGACTCCAAGAACAAGCTGCTGTAATATATCAACATTAAAATGACAAAGTACAGTATGTTACAATGCTTGTAATTGCTCATGTTATTGAAAAAGTGAGAGCACTTCCTAAGCATTACAGTATAACTGGGCTAAACAGCAGTATTCCCTAATTGCTGTCACAGATGAGGAAGGTCACCTCATTACAAGGAGCCAACACAATGCTCTTGTACTGCTTACGCCCATTCCTCATAGCAATGTGGAGAGCTTTCAGCAAGCCCCTTTGCACTTAGGTGAATTCACCCATATCATGCTGTTATTCCATACTGTATCTGATGACTCAGGTGTTTGACAATTGACCTATAAAAATAACACTTACATAACTCTCCAGCAAGGCAAATTTAACAGTGCAAATGCAGTATCAACAATATTTGATTTGTGAATGCTGGCAATTTTTTAAAAACTCCTTTTGTACACGAAACAACCTCTGCTGCTGTTCTGTAACCAAGGCCACGCACTCATGCCGATTAGAGATGGAACAAAGTGCAGAAGCTCAGCTGTGTTTTCCGATCCAAACTTCCACCTCCATTTTGGCGTATTCAGATCCAGAATTTGGATTCAGGCTCACTACTTCCACTGACGCACTCAAGTTTTCCCTGCTGCAATCTTCCCAGCAAACCTCTGATAACAATTTGCATACGTAAATCCACATTTAAACAAAGTTAACAAAACTCACTTCCAGAAAATAACTTTTTACACGGTTGCAATCATCAAGCCATTTCAGGATCTTTGGTACTCCAAGAATACAAAAAATAAATGGCACAGTGACAAACATCACCAAAGGAAGAAAATAAAAACAACCATCCAAATCAAATAAGACAAAAATAACAAAGCAAGAGATATGTCGCACTTCCATTTTTTGAAAACCAGTGTAGATTAACCTTCTGTTCTCTTTAATCTACTACAGTGTCACAGTTTTACCTTTAAAAAAATTCTATATTCCTAAAAGCAGTAGTTAATATTTTGTTTAACTTGACTTATTGATTAAAATAACGCTATGTTTTCAAAAAAAAATAGATTCAACTACCACAATACAGGAGTTTATGCTAAATAGGCTGCAGGCTGTTTCCCAAAGGATATAACTCCTATGTGAGCACTGATATGATTAACTGTCCTCAATTTTAAATGCTTATTATCTTTAGTGTTACGAGTATAAGGATCGAGCTTTTTCCCAAGTTTGTAAACCAGTGAATATGTACAGACGTAGTTGTATAATAGATAGCTTTAAATTAAATGTGTATTTATTTGCCCTCCCTCAAACCCCCCAGGAAAAAAATATATATCACCAGTATTACTGAGCATTTGCAGTTTCTGTGAAATTTATCTTGTCTTAGCAAGCTCAAGCAAAGGCTTCTTTTTATGTTGCACAAATAGGGTAACTGTGGTCTTTGAAATGCAATGCTCACAGGAGTTCCATTTCTGGTGCATAGTGCCCCATGAATGAGATTGGAAATTAAAACTGAGAGAAATTCTCATTTGAATAGCAGTATCCTTTGGGGTCAAGTTTGTGGCTTGTATATATACTGCCCAAGATCCTCATTCTTGGTACAACAGATCAAAGATCAGACAAATAATTTCATCGTCTTAGATGCCTCAAGAAGCTACAAGGGCACAGGCAGAAAGACATCCCAAAGTATGGAGGTAGATTTAAGCAAGCTGCTGATTTTGGATAGCCTCTGAATGGATTCAGGTTGACTCTCACTACATTAACATGGCTAAGAACAACACTGGAGAATTCCAGAAGAATCTTTTCCCAGTACAAGTAATGTGATGTTAATTATTCTAAGTTTTGGGAAGAAAAGAAATAGGAGATAGCTTAAATTGATCATTTAGGCAAAGTTTAGCTTAGCCATAATGTGACACAATACTGTGCAAATTAGGTGGACCTTGACACACTGGATACTCCTCTTCAATGAACTGCAGACTGCATTTTTTTTGTAGAAAATCAGCATAAGTAGTAGATGTGAGATGCCTGACGGGAGGTAAAATATTGGAGTTATTTAATATTTAATGAAGCCATTAAAGAGCTTAATAACTGTTGGATCGGGGAAGATTACACACAGGTCAGTAAGCCACTGATGCACAGAAACCTTTCTGGTAAATTGAATTTTATGCAACAGATGAACACTTCACAGTATGTTTTTGAAGCATACAAATAATTCAGAACAGCTGACACCACAGTGCCTAACAGCAATAAATATTTCTGTGATAGCTTTATAAATAGTCACTTCCATTTTGCTGTGAAAGTCAGTCTGTTGGAGTCCTCCCTACCACATGCCAAAACATCCTGTGCTTCATTCTGATGGGTGTTACGAGGCCTCTAGAGTCCCTTTCATTGCATCCAGAGGAGGAGGGCAGCAATAGTGACTCTGCTTGTTCAATCACTGGTCAATTGTTCATTGCTGTAAGCCTTTTGTAACCAGAAAATGACATCAAAGATCTCTACTGTATTGAGACAGATTCAAAGCACTGAAGATAATATGCTAGTACAGGCAGAAATGTAACATTTGCCAGCAACCAGCTACCAGCAAGCTGTTAAAGGAATGCTGTTTGGTTCCGAACAACTTCTGAGCTGATGAACAAAATCACAGCCAGTACACGGGAGGTTCTGCTTCCACTTCCTTGCCTCATCTCTGCTGTCAGTTTATCACCATCTTGCAGACTGAGAGGAATGAACCACATTTCACCTGTTTCAATCATGGTTGGTTGTGTTTCCTGGTAACTAGGCTTCAGACCCAGCTGATCCCTTGTAATCTCATGGTTCACATTGGGGGGAGACACAAGAAGACGACGGAGCTTACAGGACAGTGAGTCTAGAGGGGCATTCAATTTCCTCTGACTTGGCAGAGGCTGCTATGGGTATTCTGGAAAGAGAAGGGTACAACAAGATCCCTTCTGCCTGGAACTTCTTACGGAGATGACAAAGAAAAAGCAGCAATTTCATCACTTCCCTAGGATAAGTATTTCTCATACAGCAAAGGATGTTAGAATTCTCAGCAGCAAAAAAATGACCTGTCTCAAAAATGAGGAAAGAACACAGTCCTGGAAACTGCCATCTTTTCAGAACTTGGTATCTGAAAAAAAGTTTTCCTCTGTTAAGAGTCTTTATTGTTATTCCTTTTTTTCTTCTGAATTTGCCAACACGTATGATCATCATAAACAGTAACACCATCTTCAATGACAGGGCCCATCAACTATCACTTAAAGCAGATCAAAGGGCCCACATATCACAGAACAAGGGATGATTTGATCATGAAACCATCCAGCAGGGAGGATCGACATTGGGGAGCGTACCAGTAGGCCTCACAGGACACTGCTATTTAAAATATTCCACTGCTGTCACCCTCATGGGACAACTGCAGACCACAATTGGAATACCCTTGGAGCCACTGCTCAGAGAATTTTGAAAACGTGGGCAATGGTTTTTCATACTGCATATCTAAAACCCACCAGGTGAGCAGTGTAACGACAATGCTGCATAAAATGATATGTTTTACTCCTGGGTGGATTAGACGGGTTACAGTACAAACAAAGCCACAGTACAGAGGCATAATTAATCGTTATACACACATAGGCAGTGCAGTTACAAAGGGATGTATGGTTCCTTTTATTCCAGTACCTTTGTATAATAAAGTTAACAAAAATATTCAATATTAAAAAAAAAAAAAGCCAGCTGGCACTGCCAACTAATTCCTGTAGTAGTAGTAGTCTCAGAAATCCTAATCCTGTAGAATTTCCTTGTGAAACTGATGCGCACCAGAGTCAATATATTGATAACTAATGCCAAGCAGGTCTGGTGATGCAGCTACCTGAGGTTTGTAATTTATTTTTTTTTTTGTGGGTTTGTGTTTTGTTTCACAACTTCCCAGCTTTCATGTAGGTAGGGATTGAGCCACGCTGAGTGAGCCCTTCAAACCTCTTGTAGGTATAATTGAGGAAAACCCAGTCTTTGGATTTGTAGTCAGGTTCCGTTGTGTTTGGCACTAGAATTCAGATACAAAAATAAAAACAAAACAAAACAATTAAAAACAGTGTTGCTTCCGAGAAGTCATAGAATCATAGAATGGCTTGGGTTGGAAGGGACCATCAAGTTCCAAACCTCCCGCCACAGGGCTGTCACCCACTAGATCAGGCTGCCCAGAGCCTCATCCAACTTGGCCTTGAACACCCCCAGTGATGGGCATCCACAACCTCTCTGGGCAACCTCACCACCCTCTCAGTGAAAAAGTTCCCCCTGACATCTAATCTAAATTTCCACTCCTTTAGTTCAAAACCATTTGCCCTCGTCCTATTACTATCTACCTGTGAAAAAGTTGATTTCCCTCCTGTTTATAATCTCCCTTTAAATATTGCAAGGTCATAATGAGAAAGAGAGCTTGCAAGCACAACACTTCTTGCAGGTGAAGCAAGAAGGCCTCATCAACAGGCTCCCCTGGGCAGACCAAATGCAGGTATACACATAGTGTTATCCCCACCAGAAACAGAAGAAAAGATTTTATCCAAGTTCTCCCAAGAGAACAACGCACATCAAGCACATGTTCCTATTCTAGGACATCTGCCCTGCTTACAGCTCCCACAAGGTTCAGCCAGCAGGAGATCTGGTCACGTTCTATCTGTGAGCAGCCCACACAGCTGGTGTGCTGATCACTGGCATTCACTGCAGTGGGCTCCTATATTTAGCACTCAGATTGCTGCTCCTAGAGTTCTACAACAGCATGTTCAACACTAGGTGCCAAAAACACTGATATTCAAGTGAGCATTTGGGTATCTGGATCTACAGTAACATTTTCAGTAACACAATGTGTCTGGGATGCCCAAACCAATTTGAATGTACTTGGCATTACCTAAATATGGACTTAAATAGCTAACAAGCACTGGACATCAACTGTTTTTGCATTGAAAAGACAAATTTGTATGCCATTAACTAAAAGCCATCTCGGAAAAAAATAGCGTTCGATAATTCTTATGGACGTTAGCACATCCATGCTTATTCGACAACAATTAATCATTGTTAGATATCTGTCTTTCGTCTATTAATAATTCACTGAAAACAGTGGGAACTAGAGAATTTGGCATGTCAGTGAATCAGGCCTTTTATATATAACAATAGAAATCAACAGTTAAAAAAACACCTATTTGTAGAGCCACTCAGGCTTATAAATCACTGTGTTAAGTAACCATCTGTCTGAAATTTTTTGCCCAAAAATAAGTTAGCTTTCACGTTTGGCACAAAATTAAAAAAAAATGTTGAAGTAAAACCAATCTGCGCTGATCTGCTTTTGATCAGCCTTTGTTTAGACTATATGGTAGAAAACTGCACTGTTCTCAATACTCACTACATACGCAAACCATTTACTAATAAACTTGTTACAACCTTTTTT
The DNA here is from genome assembly GCA_024606505.1 of Aquila spilogaster. Taxonomy (NCBI): domain Eukaryota; kingdom Metazoa; phylum Chordata; class Aves; order Accipitriformes; family Accipitridae; genus Aquila; species Aquila spilogaster. The sequence goes on from JANHGO010000841.1 coordinate 29,797, forward strand.
TTTTCCCCCAAAGTTTTCAGGAAGTAGAAGCTATGACACATCGTAGGTTAACATTTATCTTTGAAAGAAAGTCTCTACATCAAGCCTGTATATTAACTTGATTAGGATATCAGAAAAATGAGCATTAACAAGAACTAATGAACCCAAGGAGTATTCTGGCACACTGTAGATTGAAGTTTGGAATTGATAATGGCAGCCTCACCTGGCTGTAAAATATCAGATTCAGGAAATTCATCGAAGTTGGATGTATCATCAATACTTTTGATCTCTATTGGAATTGCAGCTGGTCTTTCCCTATAAACAAACATAAATGCCAGAATAGAGAATATTAGGAAAAAATACATGAAGTTCCAGCTTTGTTTAATTCAGGTTTATACAGTTGCAACATCCTTTCAATTTAAAGGGCAAAGATTCCATTGAGTCCTTGAAAGACGTCTATTTTCTGACATCATGAGTAGGTTTACTGGTTTCCTGGCATTAGCACCTTGTTGGCAAATCTGGGGAAAACATGCTTTTCCATTAGCTGAAACAGCATTCCATCCTCATCTGCCATACAGCTATTATTGTGATCTTTGGTGTCACCAGGAACCACTGTAGTTACCTTCATTCCATGGATCCAGCCTACCCAGCCAAGCAGGATTTTACTTGTATTTGAAGCCATTAGACACGTTGCTTTACAATTCCAGCCCCCACCAGCCTGGAACTCATCCAAATACCTTTCAGCTGTAGCTCATACCTCTGATGCCCACATCTCTCATCCAAAATGAGTTGACTGACATGGTGGTGCTTTATTAGCTTAACACTCAGAACTTTTACGGTAGCTTTTAAAGTTACTGAAGTGATCTATCCCACAAAAGCATTAAAACTGGAAAATGGCACTGTGGGAGAGTTATTAATGTATAAGTGTAAAATATTACAGCTGTAATTATTACAATCATCATTACATCCACTTCTGGGTGGAACGAGGAAACTTTCTTGCCAGATTGCCAAATGTGGCATGAACAGATACGTCACTGCTTTTGCTGCCTATTAATGTCTCCCACACTGAAAAGATAAATGAAGCTTCCCACACCAGAGGAAATGAGGAGAGCTGGACAACCACGTTCTCACTGTATGGATTTTCACGTACAATAACACAGTATTACTGGAAGAGCCATCTCAGGCAATCTGGGCATTTCTGAGGTTTCTCAAGACAGTAAAAATCTGATGAGATCTATGAATGCCAGCACAGCCTGAAAACTTGATTGTCAGTAGATGCATTTCAAAATGAGACATAAATTGAAAAGAATTATTCTTGCCATCATAGTGCATGAAATTCTTGCTGTCATGACCTCTATGTTTTCTATAGAAGGTACATATATATATGTGTGTACCTGATATGTCCCCAGTCCACTCCTTCAAAAAATGGATGACTTTTTATTTCCTCTACTCCATTACTACCGATTCTGTTTTCTGAATCGGTACAAAACCTGAAAAGGTGGAAAAAATAAAGAGAACATTACAATAAATGCTGACAGATGCAGAAGAAAATAAAAGTGCCACGGTACCAAGGAGTTTAATAAACTGCTTTAAATTGTTGCACCTCCTGGATTAATGTAAAAGCAGCCCATTGCCCCTAGGACAAACTTTGCAACAACAGCCAGACCAGGTCACAGGCTCTGTCAGAACTTACTTAGTTTGGTTTTAACTCTATCAATAAAGGAATTTTGCTTTGTGAAAAACTTACTTTAGGCTGAAATAACTCCTGTCTAACATGCCCAAGCTGTATTGAACAAAGTACACGTTGAGGTCTTAGTTGCTTCGCCTACTGTTTTGGCCTTGCTGTAGTAATTTGACCATTAACTAAAGATGTTATTAAATTCAGTTTTGCCTAACTTCTTGCAACTGTGTGATTTTACATTTAATTAGTTCCTTCCATACACAGAAAAAAAAGCCTAAATGTAAGTAGTCCTGGCATAACTAAATCCACAAACCAATCTGCAAGATACACTAACAAACAGACTGCTTAAAATATCTCAAACTGTCCTGAATACAGCCAAGATCCAGGGAGAAATCCCTAGCAGTAATACTCTGCCCTTCTCAGCAAAGAACTCAGGATGCTGACAGCATCAAGGAGAGGTTAAGCAAAAACAACAGAGAAACAGATACCGAAAACATAATAAAATTGTTATATACACACTTATGAATAAATATTAGCAATAATTAAATAATCTGAACTGTGTTAGTATCACTAACTGGATTAAGAATAACTATTAGCTGCATTTGTTATGTTAGTTATGGGCAATTGGAGCACTGCTTGGACTAATAACAAATTCTAGTTCTTGGCTCTGTCTATAAAAGTGCATTCCACTTTTTGCCAGTAATAAAATTGTGTAAGCTTGTAATATTTTCTTTGAGAAAATAAAATAAATCAAGGCGATAAAGCATCTGCCCCTCCAAATCTCCCAGGTCAAGAGCATTTCCGCCAGACCTTAACGACATCAAAACCCCTCCCAAAAATTCAATACAAGCTGAATAGATGAAAAACTAGCATTTTGGAAAACAACAAGGAAGTTCAAAACATCCAGAGATTTCTTCCAGTGTATTAAATGTTGGTGAGTGGCTGTTTTTCTTAGTTAATCACTAATTTTTTCCCCCAGTGTGCTCTGTTTCTTCTGACGCAGTGGTACAAATAAAGATTGTTACAGCTTATTCCTTCATGTTACACAAATGGTAAAAGGGAAAACACTGAAAAAATCCATCAAGGAAGGTGACAGAGAAGAAACCAACTTTCCCTTCAACCTAGAGCTTCCTTTGTGCAGAATGGAGTCAACCTAATGGAAGATGACTATGTGTAGATGGGTGGTCAGAAGTGAGCTGTTGTTACTGACCTTAGAATTAAATCCTTTGCTTTCTCTGAAATGGGCACCTCTGGAGGAAATACCAATGTTTCTTTCCAGTTCATAACTTTCCTGTAAGTTTCTTGTGGTGTTTCTGAGCAGAAAGGTGGATACCCTGCCAAAACAGGACATCAAAAAAAAAAAAAACAAAACCAAATAGGCTTATAACTGCATATAACTGCACTATGAGAGAGAACAGACTGGGTGAACTAACAGACATGGTCTCCTTTGAAACCTCTGTGCTCTTTAACTTACCTATTAGCATTTCATACATAATCACTCCCAAAGACCACCAGTCACATAGTTTGTTGTACCCGGTCTGCATAAATACTTCTGGTGCAATGTAATCTGGGGTCCCAACAGTAGAATATGCCTGGAAAACAGAATAAGCTCTTTAATAAATGAATACTATATTTTTACACTTCGCAAAAATCTCTTTCTGGGGATTCACATATAGTATCTTACTATGTGCATGGACAAGAGTGCTGAATTTGACAATTCAAGATATCTAAAATCCCAAGAGCATTATTCTACATGAGTAAGCACAGATTCAGAGTGAACGTTGAACCTTGGAAGTAACTGGAAGTCATCCTCCTGAATATGAAGAAAAATATAAGAGTTCCAAAACTTGAAAAGGGAAGTTTTTGAGACTTTTGCAAACTGCTGTTCTGTAAAAATCACAAGGAGGGTTGAAACTCTGAAAATCCCACAGCTGACAGATGCTTCAGTTTGATTCAGTTAATGCTGGAATGCCCATTATCACCTGGCCATCCTGCACTACAAACCCAGGTGGCACCACTCCAGCGCACCACTCTCCACTGCCTTTCCATAACACTCCCTGAGCTAGTCACAGCTCTGAAAACAAACAGCTGAATCAATCCAGCTAGTGCCCATCCTACTCTTTTTCCTGGTCCACAACCTGAACCACTAGACCACCTTGATTTAAACAGAATTTTGAGAGCTTGAAGTAGCTATGTCTATAAGAGATGAAGGCCTTCCAGGTTTAAAAAACAAAACAGTAGCATTAATGCCCGTTTTCTATTTGTTGTTTTCTATAAATAGTTTAAAAGAAAAAAAAATCCATGATTTTTATGAACTCACCAACTGTCGCCTGTTTTTCTTCCATGTTTCTGCTTTTCTCTTTGAGTTCATATTCTGAAATGCTAATTCAGAAAATAGTTAAGTGCATTTGTATAGTTAAGTGCATTTGTAAAGTAAAAGAAAAGACTGATAACAGTTCTTATTTGAAAACAGAATATTTTCTGTCTTTAGAATGCTTTTTTCTAGAATTAAAACTTGATTGTCACTGGAGACAGGAAAAGAACCACAAATATCTACCATCCAATCTGCAGCTGAGAATCATGTAAGACGTGAACAGAAATACTACATTAGCATTTCCTAAGAACTCTGCAGTTTGATCTGAGATCGGCGACCCTTATTGCTGCAGCTGGCAGAGTGCGTTCAGATATGATACAGAACCTGGCAATGTTTTGTAAACAACATTTTGTAGACAACAAGAGAGAATCCAAGAAGTACTGCCAAAGAATTTTATGATTGTTGTCACGGCAAACAGATGAACAACTTCACTCTTCTAAGGTTTGATGTGACTGTCACTGACCTCAGTAAGCCAGCACAGGAAACCCATGTCCAATCTGAGCATTACTGTAACTTCAGTAATACTGCTATGAAAAAAAGTATTACAATACAGATACATTACATTATGCCCATACGCATCTATACACGAATGTACAAAAACATTAGCACTGCAGCAGAAAGCATAATTTCTTTCCTATGAAATGCTTCCACGTCCTGGGGAACACGCATTTCCAGTCTCCCAACTCCATGCTATCAGCTTGACTAATCATGCTTAACACAGCAGAAATAAAAGATGATACGGTACAGCTGCAGCTCAAAATCATTTAAACGTTTACCTAGGACCCCTTATACTCACAGAAGTCACTTGGTGGGTTGTGTGTAAGGTTCCTGTAGAACTCAGTTCTATGAGCTTTCTTTAAACCTGTGCATAGCCCAAAATCAGACAGTTTTACATGACCCTAAAAAACAAAGATGACAAAAAAAATAATTTAGAAAGGTAGTTTCCCCCCCAACCAAACAAAAAGAAATGCAAGCTTTTTTCATAACTGCACTTGCCTTCTTCTTAGGCAATGTGAACAATGGACTTACACAGAACTAACTTAATCCAGGACAAGCAGGGAAATAGTGACTGAATCTTGATGTACTGGGAGAGTGTATCTTCTCTAAAAAGGGTATCGTTCCCAAGAATGATATCTGCAACAGCCAAGGACAGCTACTCTGCCTGGTTTTGTTTTGAACCAAGTTCTGCCAAGACTGGGAAAGCCTCCAGGATAAAATTCTTCCGCTTTATTTTGATGGCAATCTGGTTTTAAGCAGGTTTCCAGAGATCAACACTAGACAGTCTACAGACCCCATGCACAATGCTTAGTGCATCCATTTCATGGCTCGCTACAGTCAGCCAAGCAGACAGACTGGTCCCACTCATGAGTGGATAATAAAACAAATGAGACAACTGCAGGAACTGAACTGATTGTTTAGCGTTGTCTGAATGTTTTATGCTTTCATTCTTCTTGAAGCAACTAAGTATACCAGTTTTTCATGTACAGGAATATGAGCATCTGGACACCCTAGGTGGGTCTTCTCACATTTAAAAAGCTTTCAAAATACGAGAAGAAGAACAATCAATCAGCCAATCAAACAAAACCAACACAAGGGTAGCTTTGCTTTGCTTAAGCAAATTAGAATTCTACAAGAAAAACACAGTGGCCATCTTCTGACATTACTGTGGCTAGTTTAGATCAGGTATGGCACTACTGGTACTCAGTGATTAGCACTGCTGCAAGTGGCATTATCTGCAGACTGAGATGTTTAAAGCAGAGGCAGTCTACATGCATGTTACATGCCTTAGCATCCAGTAGAAGGTTATCTGGTTTAATATCTCTGTGGATGAATCCCAGCTGGTGAATAGCATCTATGGCCAACACAGTTTCGGAAATGTAGAACTGTGTCTCCTCTTCTGATAAGGTGTCTTTCTTCATTAACAAGGTCATCATGTCGCCTAATCGAAGGGAAGAAAACAGTATATAAAGCAGAATATTTTAATCATGAGGCTGATTCTACATGAAACCCAGTAGATTCCAAATTTAACCTCATAACTGACCTTACAGCTACTAATTATGAAACTACTAATGCAAGGACCTACAAACTCAACATACTTTTTCAGTAAACTAGATGTAGAATAGTTGCAAATCCTAAATAGGAGTTTTAACTGGATAGCATTGAAAGATACAGCAAATTTTAATGCAAAATATATGTATTACACAAAAATTGTTTGAACAAGAGCTATTTTTTATTGTTTCTAGCTTTGTCAGTAAAAAGCAGAACATACGACTAGAATTATTGTTCAATCCAAGCCTATTAAACACGTTCTCGTAACTCTTTCCCTTCCCCTACAAATCAGTAACGGTTACATTACTGGGACCTTGTTTAAAATGGCGTTAAAATTTACACCATCACAAGTGACAACATGCTTGCTTCTGCATTTTTAGAAAGCACACAACAAAAGCTAAGGAAGAAGTCCTTATATCACTTTTCAACGTAACACATAGCTTACCTCCAGGTAAAAACTCCATGATCAAGTAAAGATTTCTTTTATCCTGAAAACTGTAAAACATTTTCACTACCCATGCTCCATCTGCTTCAACCAATATATCTCTTTCTGCTCGGATATGGGCCACCTGAAATTAAAAAATAATAATAATAAAAAAATACTTTAATAAAAGAATAATTTAAATATTTAAACACCAAATGCCATACTATATATATTCCCAGTCCTACAATAAATTTTCACGATCTTTAACAAAGAGGTTATTTTTCTTACTTCTTCCAGTCCCATTTCCATAGTTTTTGCTAGATCCTAGGAAGTCCTCACAAAATACCAGCTTGCCATAACTTTTCAGAAGTAATCTCTAGAAACATAACACATGGCTTGTTGAGCTTCCTGTTTGTTGGGCAGAACTGTAAAAGCTGGTAGAAAACTGTCATTCCATTTTTACTATATTCTAAAGCATTCAAAATAATAATAATAATATTAAAAAAAAAAAGCTCTGCAATGGTCAGCTCCTCGAGGCAGTAGCTCTACTCATAACTCAGTTAAAAATTTGATGTGCAACTCAATATACAAATACTGGCAAAACTACTGGGAAAAAAATCCAAACATTTTGCCTTAACAATGCAAGAAGTAAAAGATAAAAAGGGAGATGCTTAATGATTCCTGTCAGAAGGTACCGGTCTTCTCCTATCCATATACAAATAAAGGGTTAATAACTGTTTCTACACAGATAGCTCACAGTTTATACTCAGCAAGGTAAGCCTGCAGAATCCTTTTGCAAGGAGTAATAGAGTGTCTAAACTAATTACTTCCCGTAAAACCTCCTTTCTTCATCACTGTGAAAGAAGCATCTGACATAAAGAGAACTATTGTGGAGCCCCCGAACCCGCACATTATTAATTGCGTTTGAACCCCTTTTCAAATGGTACACAGAGATTGCTCCTATCTGTGTGCATGGTGAAGCTTACTCCAACTGCATGGCAAGCGCCTCAGCCAAAGAGAAAAGGGCTGTGATGAGTCTTGGTCTGTAGAAATGACCATAAGCAGCAGTGAGAGCTGAACGGCCACTACTGAAGAAGGGCTTGGACTCTTTTAGCTTGGGGAAAAACGAAAGAGAAGATGGAGCCACTCCTCCAAGTGACACATACAAAGCTGGCCCAGAACTGATGTGGCCACCACTGCTGCTATGGCAGGTAGGTCCTGGGTGTCATGGTTTTATGATTTTTTATTATCGGTATTCCACATCATAACATCATGTAATGTATTGGGAGTTGAAGAGTTAATGCTCCAGTTCCATGGGCTGCCAAATTTCCGGGTACCTGGCTCTCAGAAGAGAACTCCATACCCCAGA
>JANHGO010000842.1:0-37669 GCA_024606505.1 Aquila spilogaster
TGGCAGGGGGGTTGGACTACATGATCTCTGGAGGTCCCTTCCAACCCCTACAGTTCTGTGATTCTGTGATTCTGTGAAATCTGTATGGTATGGGACAGTTGTCAAATGTTTCCTTCAACTTAATGTGAGACTAAAAACTTTCCAGCTATCATAGTAATCCATATTTATCTCAAATTGCATTTCCCTGTCATCGCTTTTCTGTTTAGCTTATTAGAATATCTGATAACGTTGGTAGCAGATACTGAATTTTAATTTTTTTGCTAATATTCTGAGTTTAGCATATGGCACCTCTAGCTGTCAAGGCAAGCTTCACTGGTGGGCAGAGGTGGGTGCTCTTTTAGGTGTCAGCAACATGATGATTACATCAAATACCAATTCTCTCCTCTGAGCCTGAGAATAAATATTGAGAAAACATAACCTTCATCTTATATTGGAATATGATGATTTGGGGATATCCTTGGCAGTGATAAATTGCTTAGCACATCAGCGGAGCACAGGTCTCATATCTTGTCCTTATAGCTGAAATACTAGTTTCCATCACAGAATGTAAGCCTTGGCTATGTCCGTATGTTAATTAGTACAAGACTGTCACGAGCATCCAGGCAATTTTATTTAAAATTTAATCCAGGTTTTATCAGCTCTGTTTATCTATAGCCAATATCTGTAGATGGCTGTATTCACAAAGTATTTAGATACTTAACTTTTAGTGAGACCCCAGTGGGATTTATATTCCTAAATGTTTTTGAGGATCTGGGCCAAAAGCACTTATATGTTTTTGAGATCAGCCTGCAGATGACTTCTGGAGATACGGACAATAATCTCCAGGGTTTTGTTATCATATAGCTAGTTTCTTAGCATGAAGCAATGTAAATATTTACATGAGGGAATACTAAAAAATAAGGATTGCTAGCCAGAGTTTTATCATCGTCCAATTTTCTACTGTATTGCATATAAGTATGTCCCAACAGCCTCAAGCACTGCTGTATGAAAACTGCTGGCAAAGGCAGATTAAAGCATTTCATGCCATGCAGAGCAGTTTCCATTCTTTAATACAATTAGTGCTATGTTTTGTAAAGGGCAGGAAGCCCAGACACTCAAATGAATGACTCATTCCCTACTTCATCGTTCCTTCCTCATTGTTTGCCTTTAGGTCTGTGTGCATCAAGATGATGTTCTCAGAGAATTAATCACTGTGATTCCAAGGTTGCTTTTCTTACTGGAAACGTGTTGGTTAGATTTCATCAGATATGAGTATGATTACTCAAAGTCATTCATTCTCAAGTATTACATTGTGTTTCTTGTAATTCATTGTCCAGCCACTCAATTCAAAAACCAAGTTTTCTGCAGAGCTTACCAATAGGGACAGACCCAGTTAGACAGATGCTATCTTGATATACAAAGCCAAAAAAGATACATCACGCCAGTTGATGGTGGGCATAAGGGAGCATGGCCCACCAAGTTAAACTCAGAGTTCAATTAAACTGAGACAAGAGGGGAAGTGCTGCCCAGTTTCTGCATCTTCCTCTCACTGCTGTAAGAGTATCCTACAAATCAGGGCACGCATCAGCACAGCTCAGTGCAGCAGAGCACTTTAACGGCACTTCATTTTCCCATTTTTCTGTGTCCTCCTAAGAGTGCGGTGATATCCTTTCTGTCATTTCTCTGTCCCAGAGAGTGGACATATTTTCAAGTGTTTGTGTGGGATGCTTTCCAAACGCCCTCAGCCCATCCTTCTAACAGGGTTTTATTTGTGATCTTGCTGAAGATTTTCTGTGTCCTCCGGTGTCTCCTCTCTGCTCCTTACCAGCTTCTGTCTCCTGCAGGCACACAAATTGCCTGAAAGGGCATTGTCTAATTAACCTCTCATGTAGTTTCTTGCTGCTTGGGGTCAGATGATAGATCAGGGTTGCTGTCCTGACTGAAGGGGACATCCAGCCCTGCTCTCCAGGGCATTTTGCTCCATGAGAAAATATATTCAACAAGGAGTCATGTCATGGGAGCACAGAATCACAGAATCATAGAATCATTAAGGTTGGGAAAGACCACTAAGATTACCTAGTCAAAGCACCAACCCATCACACCATGCCCACTAACCATGTCCCTCACTGCCACATCCACACAGTTCTTGAACACCTCCAGGGGCAGTGACTCCACCACCTCCCTGGGCAACCTATGCCACTGCCTCACCACTCTTTTGGAGAAGAAATGTTTGCTAATATCCAACCTGAACCTCCCCTGGTGCAACTTGAGTCCATTCCCTCTCACCCAATCACTGTTACCTGAGAGAAGAGGCCAACCCCCACCTCACCACAGCCTCCTTTCAGGCAGTTGGAGAGAGTGATAAGGTCTCCCCTGAGCCTCCCCTTCTCCAGACTGAACAATCCCAGTTCCCTCAGCTGCTCCTCATAAGACTTGTGCTCCAGACCCCTCACAGCTTCACTGCCCTTCTCTGGACATGCTCCAGGGCTTCAATGTCTTTCTTGTAGCAAGGGTACCAACACTGAACACAGTACTTGAGGTGTGGCCTCACCAGTGCCAAGTACAGGGGGATGATCACTTTCCTAGAGATGAAGCATAGATAGCCACCTCCATGTACTACTACATGGAAGGGGACATGCCAATGTACATGCAGAAGACTAAGAAGACATACTGATTGAGCTCTGCAGACACCGCTTGCCCTGCATTGTGCAGTCCCTGCTCATGTACAGATAGGGGATCCTGTGCCCAGCAGCACCCACCTGCCTCTGTCCCATTCCATCGTCAGAACAAATGAGACACACAGCATCACACAGCATCTAGCTTAGTGTAAAGCAGATAGCAAGTCAGAGCACTGCTCAGCAACAAGCGCACATCACCCGTGTCCTCTAGTGGCTGTACACTCAATCAAAATTACCCTCAACATTTCTGTAAGGATTTGAATTGTTTGCATTGTTGTTGTTTGTTGGATTTTGTTTGTTTATTTGTTTCTCCTCCCCGTGGGAAGCTGCTGTGTCACAGCACAGGGTGCAGGTCTGGGCCAAGAGACACATGGCTGATGCTAGGATTCATGTAGGTCTCAACCCAGAGCATCAGCAGAGGGTGTGCTCCATCCCACTTGTCCCAACTGCAGCTGGCCTCTGCTTAGATTTGGAGGCAGATCACTACCTTTATCTGAGATCTCTTCCCCTTCACATAAGAAGGAAGATAATAAAAAGCAAATCAGATACTACATGTCGAGAAAAACAATTTGCTCAGAGTTATTGTTATTGAATGCCTCCGTGCTATGCGATTTGCTTCCTGAAACATCCCTCAGGTACAGTATAAGGATGGTAAATGATAATATCACATTGCTGTGTTTCTTCAGTGTATTTCTTGGTGAATTTTGCCAGCTAGCTTTGGAAAAAAAGTTTGAACAGCCTTGTTGACAACAAATTTTACTTTTTTTTGTCCTTCAAATAAGTAGTTTACACTGTGGTGTTTCACTTCTTCCCATCTCTCAGAGTACCCTTTTTATTATTATTAATAACAATATTGCCAACTTTGGCTGTCCTGTTAGCTAGGGAATTGTTCTCTCCCATGGCAACTAAGATTTAAAAAAACATAAATTACATCTTCAGTACATCTTTCATTACAAAAGGGAAAGAATAGCAGTAATTTATTGCAGGAGCTGCTTTTCAGCATCAGTACTGGAAGTGAAAGTTTCAAGCCCCAAGTGCCCACAGGAGGGCACTAGGAAAGGGATGAAACTGGGGTGAGCCCATCAGCACCGCTCAGCTCAGCTCAGAGTAGGAGCTGCAAAGGGCTGACGGGTCCTGAACACATTCTGCATGCCATGGGCCAGAGGGGAGCTGTCAATCTTAAATCAGCATCTACAAATGCCTCCAAAGTGATCCATCCAGGGTCTGATGCTCTCAATTTAAGGCCTCAACACAGACTTTATGGCCTTTAGCATTCCTGTACAACCTTGCAATATTTAAATAAACACTCCATTGACTCTACTGAGATTTTACCTACTAAGCAAAGTCTGTATTTTAATCTGTCTTTCTCCCCTGCCACTGCATTGAAGTTTCTAGCACAAAAGTCTGCTTTTCATCTTTTCAGCCTTATCTAGCTGAGGTTGTGCACTATCTTCACCCTCCTTGGACAAATGGGGTGATAGTTGTGTGGTGCAGGCAACACAGCTGAGGGATGGGATGCAATCTTGAGACCTAGGTAGGCTGGAGCAGTGAACCCAGTTGAACATCATGAGGTTCAATAAATCCAAGTGCAGGGTCTTGCATCACAGTTGTGGCAATCCCTACTATCAGTACAAGTTGGGGGACAAAAGGATTGAGCACAGCCCTGTTGAAAAGGTCCTGAGGGTACTGGTGGATGGCAAGCTGGACATGAGCCAGCAATATGCCCTTGCAGCCCAGAAAGCCAACCATATCCTGGGCTGCATCAAAAGAAGCATGGCCAGCAGGGTGAGGGAGGTGATCCTGCCCCTCTACTCTGCGCTGGCAAGACCTCACCTGGAGTATTGCTTCCAGATACAGGAGAGACATGGACATGTTGGAGTGCATCCAGAGTAGGGCCACAAAAACAGAAGATTTAGATTGGTTAGGGGAATTTTTTTTTACGATAAGTGTACTGAAGCACTGAGACAAGTTGCCCAGAGAGGTGGTGGATGCGTCATCCCTGGACACACACAAGGTCTGGCTGGAGGGGGCTCTGAGCACCCTGATCGAGCCGTAGGTGTCCCTGTTCACTGCAGGGGAGTTGGACTATATGGCCTTTAAGAGTCCTTTCCAACTCAAGTGATTCTATGATTCTATGATTCTATGATTCTATGATTCTATGATTCTATGATTCTATGATTCTATGATTCTATGATTCTATTCTTGGCCGTACACTTGACCCCAAACCTTGGCTTTACCTGATTTACTCAACTAGTCTCACTTCTTCTGCTTACTTTTTCCCTTCTTGAGCACCTTTTATGGCTTCTTTTCATCTCCTTCAGATGTCTGCAGGGCTTCAGGTTGCTCTTCCCTTCATACCCTTCTTTTGCCCTTTGAGCCATTTGTATCTACAAACTCATTTCTTCTTTAAAAAATGCAGTTGTTCTCTTCCAGTATGTGCACAGGGCTGCTGCAAAGGTCCCTTTCCATTCTCTTAGCTCACACTACACTCTCCATGCACCCTTTCCTGCTGCTCTGCCCTGCAGAGCATCTCATATATGCATTCTCAAGTCCCTTCCCATCCCACATTTACAAAGCACAGGCTGGTTCCTTCCTTCTGCTGCTCCACCACACAATCTCCCTTTCACTTACTCCATTTTTAGGTGCCATTTTACTTTTGCCTGTTCTGCTCTTCAAGCCAGGTAGGAGATTCCTGTAAATAAATACCCGCATGCTTTCTCCTTCAAATCCGTCCTTCTCTGTGAGCACATAGATGCTACCCAATTCAGACATCCCCTCTGTTTTTGATGACTTTATGTCATGATGAGATGCTGGGAGTGAGTATGTGATTTATGAAGTTCAATAACAAGCTGAAGGAGTTGTCTAATTTAGGATGGGTAAGCTGTTTTCAAAGGCACAGTGGGAGTGCTTCACATCGTGTGGCTTGCATATTCATCTGCAGCAGGGCTGCTCAATCAAGGAGCAAATCTGACACTGCTCCATTTCCATATTTGCACATACAAGAAACCAACACATGGTATCCACTCAAGGGGCTTCCATAACAGAGTTCTAGTTCGTTTCCTCTCCAGCCCCTCTGACCTTCAGAACATGCAGAGATGAGCCTGGATCACTGCTCAAAAAATATATTTTTAATACAATTAACAGTCTGTAAAGTTCTGCTGTAAATTGGATCTCTGGAACTCAGCTAGGAAATAACCCTTTTGTAAACAGTTATTGTTAACTTCAGTGACTGAAACAGAGAGGTGAACCAAGACACAGAGTACAATATGAATGGGTAGTGGTGAGAGCAATAAAAATGAAGTCTGTACTTGAACAGAGCATAAGAAGGATGCTTTCTGTCACCTTGTTCCCTCTGAGAGGTGAATAATTTGCAGGAGAGTAGTTGGTAAATCAATGGATGCTACACGACAAGAGCTCAGCAGGGAGCAATCTGCGGCCACTGGAAAGGGAGTTTATCTTTCTCCTTCAAAGAAACACACAAGAAGCCACCACAAAGGACAGACACACGTGGCAAGATAATGCAAGTGACACTCCTGGCAAAGAACCATGCCCTTTGTGGGATGATCCCCAGCACTGCTGACCGCAGCCAGCTGCAGAGTCCTCAGGTGGCCACGGCAGCACCCTCATGGGGTATCACAGAGGCTGTCATCAGCCTCTGTCCCTGAGGCCTGTGAGGTTTCTCATCTGTCTGGAAAGGGTCCCACATCTTCATTTCTCAAAGACCCAAACAACAGATGAGTGCTGTTCTTCAACTCAGAAAACCCTTGTTGCACTAGATTTTCCCCCCAGAAAAGACTATTTATGAAGAATATGAAGAATACATATTCTACATACAAAGAATAAATGATCAGTGTCTTACAAAAGATCTTAGTGCACTGAGAGTGTGAGCTCTTTGAGAATCTGCCTGTGGCTCTCCCTGTGGCAGCTGCAGCTCATCGAGCTCTTTGTAAAACCAGTCCTCCTATGTTTCCCTCAATGCAGATTACATTTGTTCAGAAATCTGGCTCCATTTCTAGTTGATGAGTTCATGAGCAATGTAGAAGCCTAAAATTTATTACCTTTCAAGTAGGTTTAACTTCTTTTGCAAATTTTACTCACGAAGCTCTTTCACAAATTTACCCCATTGTGCAAAATAAAGGAGAAAAGGATATTTGTCTCTTTTCAGCTCTCACTCAGAGGCTGGGCAGAAGTTGAGAGCTGAAAAAAGAATCTATTCAAAGTATCTGTGGAATCTCTCACTGTCCAGCAGAAAAGCATTGCAATGCAGGAGCAGGGAGACCTGTGTTACTCTATTCACAACTGCCAGTAGCCTGTTAGGTAACTTTGTGCCAACCGCTTTTTTACTGCATGTGCGTGAAGGTTACCCCTGGTGAAACATGGGTAATGGTGCTTATCTTCCTTTGGAGAGGGAGTCAGGAGCTTGAAGTTAACTCTCTAGCAGAGGTGCCTATGCTCATAGAAATGCCCAAATGTTTTGCTTGCTCAGGGAAGACAAAAGAATTTATAATAAACAAAACACCTCATTATGAAGTATGTGTGTGCAAATTATGCAGAGACAAAAACATCTCTAGGACGTATCCTCAGTTACTTATGGGAACATTTGTAGGCAGTCTGAATAAAACCTGTGTTCTACCTGTTGGTAGCAGGCATGTAACTCAAAGGAGCCTATTAAGTCTGACATAAACAATGAATGTTTTTATAATTTAAACTATATTCCAGGCTTCACAGGATCTGTTGGGTTTTTTAGGGGTTTGTTTTTTTCCTTTTCTGCACGTCTTTTCAATTTCTCATTCTCAAAGGCCAAAAATGTCCTAAAACCAGAAACCTGGTTGCAAAAACTAGAAATATGTAACTTCAGACTTGAAAAGCATCCTGAAACAGAGTAAACCCCGTTACAAAGGTGAAGTGGATCCCCTCAGAGGTCACAAGAACATTTTCCATCACTGGTGGAGCTGCCTGGGACACAGACTGACCTGCATGCACTCTCCTCAAAAGAGAAGCATGAACACCACAGTCTGCTGCAAGATAGCAAGTGGTTCCAGCAGTGCTTTCCCTTTCCTGGCTTTGTTCCCTCCACTATGTAGCAGTATGAAAGATTTCAATGTAGAACCATTTAAACTGTGATGAATCATGACTTATTGGCTCTGTTAGAGGGTTTTTGGCAAATGCACCTTTTATTGTCCATCCGGAAGATTAAAGCCTAGCAGTGAGAGCTGGAGCTGCTCAGGCTCTCAGAGACAGATTTACAGATCCCAGAGGTTACCATTCATTTTGGGGCAGGAAGGGATTGTAGGAAGTTGCCAGACACGGGGATTCATCAGGATTACACTGAGTGGCTTCTCCCTGTGTTCCAGCAATGTTACTTCTACTTTATCACAAAGCTTGGAAATCAAAGAAGAGCTCCTATGATCAGTGTCTCAACAAACCTGGGGAAGCTGGGAGAGGTGTCCCACCGCACAATGCAGCTAGGCTGCTTTGGTAGCCCCATGATTCATACCCTGTGCCTATGGAATGTGTCCTGCTGTGCTGAGCACCACAATGCCTCTAGCTGGGCTCTGCCCTACCTGGCAGCCTGTGCTGAGCTGGTCCCAACCCACCAAAGTGCTTCCACCTGTGCATGTGGATCAGGCACCATTGGTGTTTTTTAATGGTGGCATGTTTTTAAAAGCAGAGTTTTGCCTGAAAGGAATAGCAGAAAATCTGGCTTCTCTTCTGTTCTCTTGAGCTCTCAGCACAGCACTCTCTCAGGTACTCAGTTTGAAAACATATGTTTTCTACCTACGTAAAGTTAAGGGTACACATAAGTCCTTTGTTGACCGAGAGTGAACAGCAGCAAAGCAGCTGAAAACACTGACCTGGGTCACAAGAAAGAGGCAGGAAAACAGCTCCCGAAATCTCCCTTCTATGATCCCATTCTGGGACATGGCTCTCAAGTGCCATGATATTTTCCAGATCATATTCTGGAATATTTCTTTTCTCAACAAACTGCTGGTCATACTTTTATTGTCTAATGTCTGATTCAAATCACCTCCCCCCTCACTCCCAAGACATTCTAGCCACAGAAAAAACATTCCTTTGCCTGCAAAATTGAGCAGTTGCACAAGGAAATGTAAATTAAGGCTTCATTGAATTTTGCAGGCTGGTTTCCAAATTAACTGTATTTCTCTGCAGACCTGAAAGTCCTTGTATGTAACCATAAATCACCTATCTGTTATAAAGCAGTAAGGCATCAGCGCTGGTTATATCATAATTAAGCTCTAAGAAAGCATTTTCAGGCTGTTACAAGGTTAGTAAACTTCTCTGTGCTGTGTTACCTATAGTTGTGGGTGTGGTGGGTACCCCATAAATAATGATTACTGCACCAAATGGTAAATTTCGTCCTTTGTTATTGCTGCTTCCAAATTAAAACATAAACTAAAAGTGTGCCGAGTTCGGGTTTCCTTGGCTAACGGCAGGTGCACAGTGCTAATACTCATTTGCTTATCTTAACTGTATTGCTGATTTTATCTTAATTGGCTTTATTCAGTTCATTTACCCTGGGGGATGAATTTGGCTCCATATCATTAACGCTCCTTCACTGGAACAATGAATACCGGAGTGCAAACTAAGTGCGGTCTCATTCAAGAGGGCGGAATTGCTTTTCTGATCACATCATCCGCAGTACGAAATAAACGAAGCTTTGGTTGAGGCGGTGAAATTCATCTTACGAGATGTCAGCGAGCAGACTTTTTTTTTTCATCTAAAGAGTTAACGGAGATTTTCTTTCCCCGCGTTACTCCTACCAGGCAGTGATGGGATCGTCCAGTAGGTGGCTGGCATTCCCCGGCGCTGCCGGCGGCTCCCGCGGAATGACTGCGCTCGTATCAGCCAGCCCGCTCTCATCATGGGAAGCCGGGGGGGAATTGACGTCCGGAAGATCCTGCCTATAGGATCCGAGCAGTCGGAGGAGAAGTGCTTTTCCCTCACTTTAAATCCGGCTGTGGAGTGCGAGTGCTGAGAGCTGGGAGAGTCGGGGAATGCAGCGTGACGGCCGCTACCAAAAGTTCTTGCTGGTTGTAATTCCCTCATTTCAGACTCTGTTCTGCTCGGCAGACCTGAAGCTGGGAATTTAGCTTGCCTTTTTGTTGAAAATGCCTCCCACTGACTGGTCTTTGGGTTTGATAACCGGCCTGCCAGGGCTGAGGAACAGCTAACAGCGAGGCAAGGCAATGAGGAAAAGGCAAGTTTTGGGGTTCAAACTCTGCTAGAAGATGTTCTTCTTTCAATTTACAGAAGCAGTACTGTTGAGCAATGTGTGGTGGCTTTTCATTCTATTTATTTTCGATATATGTCACAAGGTGATATGACTTTTGAACTCTTATGACTGTTTAAAGCAACCAAGCGGCGCCAAAATTAAAGGGAAAAAAAATATTTGAGGATTTTCAAAGAAAGTTGTTTTCTGAAAAGAGGAAGGTGGGGCAATGGCATCTGGAGAGTGCCTGCTGCTGGACCTGGAAACAGATAACTTTATCCTCTACAACATCTCTGCCAACCAGAGCGCAAATCTATCCATCCTCAGCGACGAGTGGTTTTACCCAGCCTTCCTCTATGCCATCCCCACCATTTACGGGATCATCATTTTGATAGGCCTTATCGGTAACATCACTTTGATTAAGATCTTCTGTACTGTGAAATCCATGAGAAATGTCCCCAATTTCTTCATCTCCAGCCTGGCTCTGGGAGACCTGCTGCTGTTAGTGACCTGTGTGCCTGTGGATGCCAGCAGGTACCTTGCTGATGAGTGGCTGTTTGGCCGGATCGGATGTAAGCTCATCCCCTTCATACAGCTCACTTCTGTAGGGGTGTCGGTCTTCACTCTCACTGCTCTCTCAGCTGACAGGTAAGCTCACTGCTGCAGCCTTGATTCTGTAAAATGCACAATTATGAATGGATATTTTCAGGTCACATTGCTCATTAGTGGCATTTTTAGCCTAACGTTGGACAAAGAACAACTTCCCTTAATTTCTGGTGGTTATGAGCACAGAACTTGAGGAGTTTTGTGAATGCAGGTTACTTTCTCTAGGTTAAACTAAATGTTCGTGCAGTTTAGCAAATAGACCAACTTAATTAAAAGAACGCCAAGAGTGGGTCAAGCCCAGAGAGAGAGAGCAGCCATTCACGAAGGAAGCTCTACTAAAAGATAGCTCTGCCAAAAAGATAATTGATCCATATTTCATGAAGTGTAAAGGCACTAGAACAGCAATTTGAAGTGTAGTTAGAATCAATTCTTTCTAGTGCCTTGTGTCCTTAAGGCTAATCACAAATGAGGCAATATTTCATGAAATATGTTCAAAGTACTCAAGTGAAGATGCCTGAAGTCAGGCATCTCAGTTTGCTGCAGTCAGTACATTTTCCTCTATTAAATGTTTTACCGCTTGGTCAATTATAATTGGTCTGCACTGTTGGTTTGGAAACTTTGTCTTCCAATAAAGTTTGGTGAAAATAGCATTCAATAACTATGCTGCTTTCGATCGTATGAAAAAAGTTTGACCTCTGCAGGTGATACACTTCTAATAATCCAGCTCTGTTTTGGATTTCTGTGAGAATTTGTAAAATTATCTCGGAGCACTCAGATTTAAATGCAAAAGACTTTGAATCTGGATATTGTTTTGAAGCATTAAGTCTTCCTTTCCAAAAAGCATGTAGGTACTTATTGGACTGTTGTCTTTTATAGGAACTCCTGTGCCCATTAGAGAGGCCAGGACATCTAGTTTCTGGTTTTAGTAATTCCGAAGAGACTGTGGAATACGTTGTGACTACATTAAACACAGGAAATCTCACAGAGGTGCTAATATTTCTGGGGATAGAGATCCTTATAGTTTTGTTCTGCTCAAAAAGTCCTGGGGACGATTTCTGAGTCACAAAGAAGTGATTTCCAGCCTTGCGTCAGGCAGTGCCTTGCGTGCCGTGCTGTCTCTCTCCTCTCAGCCTTCTACTTTAAAATAACAGGCACCTTATGCTCAGTTCTTCAGGGTAGTCTCAGTATAATGTATGGGGTTTCAGTGAAAACAGATCACTGTGTTTCAGAGATGGAGAATGGCCAATATGCTTTCTAGCCACACCAGCTCAACTCCTCCATGATAATGTTTAAAAATAATACTGTCTGCTCCAGTAGCAGATGACAAACATGCCAACGTGCAAATAAAAATCTCCAGAACAATTACTGTAAAAGTGTTGGCAAAATGGGAAAATTGCACAAACTCTCTAGTAAAGAGTCGCCTACACTTTGTGACAGCCAGAACCTCAGCTGCTCTGAAGAAAATCGTAGGAAAACAGTAAGTATTTCTCCAGGAAACTCATCTTGTCAAAGGAGTCCTCTAAGTTGTTCTAAAAAGTGTCAGGAAAAGAGAAATGTATCATAAAGGAGATTATATTAGAGAGATTTGTTGCTGTCTGATCATGTGCTACATAACGTAAATATTGCAAATGCTTTCACTGAGCAGCACATCATTGGTCTTTTTTTACCTGAAATGAGTCAGCAACACAAGAAAGAGCAGCTGTGGAAGTATGGGTTTTGGTGACTTTAAATTCTCAACTTCAGCTTAATCTGAATTCTGCTAACCGTCATGCTGCACTGGTAAAAAAAAAATATATATATATAATGTTACAGCATTTTTTCATGCCACTTGGCCATAAGGGAGGTAGTCATGTGTGTGAAAGAAGACTTTGTGTTCCCATTTTCAAGCGACCATTTTACTATCTTTGAATGAATTTGTTGTCCAGTTAGAAGGAGATAATAAAAATCCTACCTTTATTAGATCCATGAATCTTAACTGCTGTGCACTGAACCACAAATAGGTCTTATCTATGTTTACTGAAGCCTTTGTTTTGTTATATTAACAGCAGTGCTGGGATAATTTTCTTAAAGTTAATATAGTCTACATTCAGTCAGCTCACATATCACTATTCTATTTTTATTTTCTGAAAACTCTCACCCTGAACTGTGAGACCCAATATTAATCATGTCGGAATCATTAAGAAAATAAAATGTACAGGGAAAACTTCCAAGAGATGAGTTGGCTGTGAGCAGCATGATAATGCCTGCCTGGGTCCCCGAAGGGACCATCAGCCCTGGGGCAAAGAGATGCTGACCCTGGAGCCTGGAGCGGTTCCATAGCAGGCTACTTCCGAGGTAAGATGTGGCCTTGCAAGTGGAGTGCTGGGCAGCTCAGCCCTGCAGGGAAATACCTGCAGAAGCCAACAGGTACAGTGGTGAGATCAGAATAGAAGGAGGACTCAGGAGTCCAGCATGTGACACTGTTTAGCATAGATTAGATGCCTATATGTGAGATAGCTAGAGACTTAGCATCTCTGAAATCAGAAATGTGTAAAGAAAAGCACTGGGTTGTGATACAACAGTGTTCCTAAAGAGGTGACCTTTGAAACACAGTATGAAAATCAATGAGTAGATGTGCTGAACAGATATGCTATGGGGGAGAGGGGTGAGATGAGTAAGCTAGTTGTTTCCACAATGGCACAGACCATCTCGGTTGCTTTGGATCCCCTTCTGAAGATGAGGGGCCCAGTTTTAGTACACTGTGCTCAGCCCACACCATGGGTTCAGGAGTGTACCTCCCTGAGGTCGACCTTTGCTCTTTCCGTCTCCACTTAATCACACATTAGGCAGGGTCAATAACACCAAATCTATCATCTCCTGGTGACTGCAGAGGCTGAGTTCAGTGCCAGCCTCTGTTACAGAGTACCCACAGCAGCTCAGTGGTTTGACCCGCCACGACCCAGAGGCTATGCAGAGGATTGGTTGCTCATTTGCAAACCTTTCTCAATGAAAACTCTGGCTGAATTTACAGGAGCAGTGGAAGCTGCCTGCAGGACTTATCCTTTGTGCCCAGCAAATTCACTAAGCAGCCAGGGCAGGGTTAAGGCCTGTGGTGTGCTTACAGCTGCCCTCCTGGAGTGACGAGGCAACAGGGTTAAGCAACAAAGCAAGGGAACAAGTAGTTATGCTTGTGTATGCAGGTCTGTGTGCTTTAGAAGGGCTCCGGATAATGCTGGCAGGGGGATGACATCTGTCTGAGCCGCTCTTCTGCTCTGTCAGGACAGCAGGTTTCTTTAGCTGCTCTTCAGTTCATCCCTGAAAAGAGGGAGCTTTTGGCTGCCTGCCCCTCTCCTAAAGGGAGGTGCAGAGGTACACAAGCAGTCACACCTGGGCTGCAAGCCCAGGCAGGAAAGCTGGCTCAGCAAGTGGCAGGAAATTAAGGAAAATCTTTGCACAGTAAGAGGAAAAGCAGCCCATTTAATTACCCTTGTCATGGGAGATGTCTCTATTTAATTGACTGTTTCTCACATGACTGACAGAGTTTAGACATTTGCATTTAAATTACCCAAGCTGTCAGGCACCGATCATACTTGCCCACTGTTTCACTGAGATAGTAAAAAAAATCAGAACGCCGCAGTGTTCACACAGTGAAGCCTTCCTGAAGTAATGCTGTTTTTACAAGCACACAGCAGCGTGTGTAAAGCACAATTGGAGTTTTCAAGTGGAATCTTTACTTTAAGCACCTCAGCTTATCCAGATTTTAGTGCTGGAAAACTGCAGGAATACCTGCTGCCCCAAACTGCTGCCAGCCAGTCAGAGGAGAGAGTGGCGTTTAGCATGGGGAGACACGTGGGATGGCATTACAGACTGATGTCAGGTGGCATACCTTGCTGAGACAAGCTGCAGACAGCAGGAGTTGAAGTAGTAGGGGAGCTACAAGAGCTGGAATGAGGACATTAATAATGATAACCATTTTTGGAAATGTTGGCCTCCGTGCTGGGATGCAGGGATGGATGCAGGGTTGCAGTGGTGCTTCCCACTGCCCTGGGTCCCTGGGAGTGGGTCACAGCTGCAACCTCCTGATGTTACTCTGAACTCATACATCAGTTTGTTTATGTAAGAAATAAAAACCCACGCAACCCTTTCCCTCAAAAAAAAAACAAAAAAAAACAGTGGTTGAAGGAAAGAAACAGATCCAGGATTTCTAGAAAGATGTTTCTGAATGTACAAAACCTTTGCTTGTGGACTCATCTTTTTTCTGCTTTGGATGTCTCCAGCTCCCACCTTTAATAATTTGTACAATTCCAGAGAAGGAGTAGTGTCTGTATGTAAGGCCATTTGTTCTATTTGTATCTCCACAATGATGAGATTAAGTGTGCCACCCCAGAATAAAGCTATGGAAAGCCAAACTGATTTTCTGTCATTGATAGGATGAGAGGTAAAGGCCTTAAGATGCACCAGGGGAGATTCAGATTCAATATTAGGAAAAAATTATTCTCAGAAAGAGTGGTGAGGCACTGGCACAGGCTGCCCAGGGAGGTGGTAGAGTCACCATCCCTGGAGGTCTTAAAATATTGTGTAGATGTGGCAGTGAGCAACATGATTAGTGGGCATGGTGTGATGTGTTGATGGTTGGACTAGATGATCTTTGTGGTCTTTTCCAACCCTAATGATTCCATGACTCTATCTGGGGGCAATTTACTTGTGCTGCAGTTTATTGCGCAGCCTCAGGATGGTTTTAAAATGGTGGCTGAGAAAGTCACTCTCTGAGTGACCAAGGGAACCCTCAGTGTGGTCAATGCAAATAAGGAGAATTATACCCCTACATGCACATTGTGGATCCACTGGTGTGGTCTTACCCAGTACATTAGTCATTCCAAACCAGAGAGGAAATCCTGAAGGGCTTTGAGTACCATCTCCAAACCTTCCCTCTCAGTGAAGCACTGGGAGGTACTGCTGGATCTGTGCTGCTGGCGTGGTGGCCCTGCCACTGCCCTTCCTGTGCTGATGGCCGAAGGTATGCTCAGAGACACATGTATCGTCCAGATATGGAGTCCTTAGTACAGGCGAGACATGGACCTGTTGAAGCGTGTCCAGAGGAGGGCCACAAAAATGATCCAAGGGATGGAACAGCTCTCCTGTGAGGACAGGCTTAGAAAGCTGGGGCCGTTCAACCTGGGTAAGAGAAGGCTCCAAGGTGACCTGATAGTGGCCTTTCAGTATGTAAAGAGGAGCTACAGGAAGGAAGGGGACAGACTCTTTAGCAGGGTTTGTGGAGATAGAACAAGGGGAAATAGCTAAAAGAAGATAGGTTTAGGCTAGATATAGGGAAAAAGTCTTTTACAGTGAGGTTGGTGAGGCACTAAAACAGGTTGTCCAGAGGTGTGGTGAATGGCTGGTCCTTGGAGACTTACAAGGTGAAGATGGATCAGGCCCTGGGCAACCTGATCTATCTGTACATGTCCCTGTTCATTGCAGAGGAGTTGGACTAGATGGCCTTTAAAGGTTCCTTCCAGCTCTAAGGATTCTATGATGCTATTCTATGATTCTATCTCTTTCAGCCAGTGCACAAAGTCTTAGATCCTGTGTTGCTGGCCACTGTGTCAATACAATATAAACACTGTCAACACTCTTGTTTTTAGCTCTCATTTCCTAAGCTCCTGCATCCATCTGTACCAAGAGAAACAGATCAACAGCACAAACTTTCTGAGTATCTTGATTAGCCAGAGCAGATGGCTAAAACACAATATATGCAATTCTATAGCCAGGAATTAGAGCTCCCATTCATATCAGTGAACTGGCACACAAATCTGAGTCAGTAATAATGTGTTGGAGAGTGTCAACATTTAAGCAATCAAGAGAAAGAAAATTTGGATTACCTATTGTTTACATTTCAGTAAAATCTGAAATCCCCAATCAGTTGTCATGGTCTCACAATACGAGGTGCCATACGCACTGTTAGCAAGGAGAGCAACTGGTCATGGAGAATGTGCCATCAGCCTTCCCATCAGCATAGGCATTTGTACTTGGTGTTCAGACTTGGACAACAGCCTGGCCAAAAAGAGCAGAAGAGAGTTCAGCTGAAAAAGCTGGCCTGTGTATTGAAGTAAAACATCCTACAGCTGCTTTGCTTGCGGACAGCCACTGCAATAACCTGTTTTCTTTTTATTTTGAAAAGTGTCTTGAGAGTGAAACCAGATCCCCCATGGATTGCCTCTCACCAGCTCCACACCCACATGCCTAGTTCACTCACATCACATGTGTCACCAGGGGTCGTGAGGTCCTGTCTGAGCTTCTCTCTGCAGCGGGCTATTTGCTTTGCTCCTGTATCATCTGATCAATTCAAACAGGGAATTTCAGTGTCCTAAAACCAGCCTGTGCCTTAGGCAGAAATGCAGGTGGTGCTTGGACCCCTGCAGCAGTGGGGTTCCAAGAGGCATCCAGCGCTACCCAATTTGTGTGCTGTAGAGAAAGGCAGAAAGATGGAGTCACTTGCAGGAAGTTACCTTCCCAACCCCAAGCAAGGGATCAGTTTAACCAGAATGCAGAAATCTGCCAAGCATCAAAGTGAAAAGCACTGCTAGATCTCTGCCCATCCTGTCCTTCCTTGCCCTCTGCCTATAGACTTTGCAGTTCCATAGGGAGGCAGGACAGAAAACAGCACCATGGCATCCTGAGAGCCAAAACTATTTCTTCGTACCTCCGAACGGCTCTGAAGCATAAGATTTTGTCATGGCTGGTCAAATGATGCAGGAGAGCCAGAGAGGCAGATGCTGGGCCAGCACTGACAGCTCCAGCCAACAAATTCAGCTGCTCTTCTCACACCTACCAGAACACAGAGGCTTCTGCACATATAATAGCATTTGGATTAAAGTAGATCATCTCAGTGACACTGCAAAACTTTCTAATTATTCTAACTAAAGGTGCCCTTTCCCTGTCATTGCTCTCCAATATTGTTATCCTCACTGCTTAGAAATCGTCATATTTCAAATATAAATTTTTCTGACCTCTCACTATTGTGCCTTTCTCAGTAGGATGGAAATATCCCTTACTCCTGCTTATTTTCTCACATGAAAATAGCTTCATGTGATGATCAAGGCTCCTTGGGAGCCATCATTCAGCTAGACTAATTTAAACCTGTGTTCTCTAATCCCATCTCCCTTTCACAGACTGTTCAAAATGCTTTCCAGTGTTTGACACAGAATCATGGAATTATAGAATTGTAGACTTACTAAATCACTGAATTATTGAATCATAGAATGGTTTGGATTAGAAGGGACCTTAAAGCCCTGGTGGGCTGCCCCCACCAGCTCAGGCTGCCCAGGGCCCCATCCAACCTGGCTTTAGTGCCTCCAGGAATGGGGCATCCACATCCATCTTAAAAGTGTATAATACCATAGGCAGACCATTCAGCATGGTCCTACAGTGCTGGAGGCACCAAAGGCACCGTCATTTCCATGATACTATTTACAGCCTAACTAATAACAGTCAGAGATAGTAGTGGACCATTTAGCCCCAACATGGAGCTGTAAGATCATAAGGAGGTGATGGCCTCCTAGGCATTTGTCATTGCCAAGGCCACAGAAAGGACATAAGCATCATGTAAGCATAGCTCACAGCTTTATACTCTCTAGCTCATGTGCTGATTGCACTAAAGCCTTGACACCGTGAGAATGGTGTGGGACACTTCATTTTGTCAGTTGAAAAAGAAGCACTCTAAAGTCTTGGTGTTCTCTTCCCTTGAAAGATTCTCTCCGTTGTTGTTTTTTTGTTTGTTTTGGTTTGTTTTGTTTTTGGCCATAATCTGCTCACTTGAGTGTTATGTAGAGCTTTGCATTTGTAGGAGTTAAAATGGTTTCTGTTAGACTGTGGTTGTTTATCCCAGTGACTCTGAAAAATTTCTTTTACAGTCTGGTCAACAGCTGTGCCATCTGCAGACTTTCCCAGCAGAGGTTTTATAGTGTGCCCACGGCACCTGATAAACATAGTAAATAGCACTGCAGCTAGAGCACCTTCTCAGAACCCAGACTAGAAATGGCTCCACTCACTGTTACCTTCCTACTGGCATATTTGGGGATCCACTGGGATGACTGGGCTCTAGGTCCCCACTGGCTGCAGCTCCCCTGTCCTCAGCCAGTATATCCATTTTTAACCCTTGTTCCATGAAAGGGTGGCAGGGATTGCAAGGGTGTGAGGGAGGGAGGGAGGGAGGGAGGGAGGGAGCACAGTGTAAAACAGTGCTTCAGTTCTTGGAAATTTCTCCAGTTTTTCAAGATTTGTTGTTGTTGTTGTTCACTGTTGTTGTTCACTGGCTCGTTCCTTTAATACTCCTAGGTATAAATAATTCAGGACTGCTGGTGTGAAAATGTTTTATGCTAGCAGATGTTGGCTCACATCTTCTTTAATACAGCTGGTGACTTTTCTGCTACACCTATAGCTCCGCACACATGCTGCGGACACCTCCTCCACATTTGGTCTTAAATACCCAGCGATTTCCTCTCACTCTGTCTCCATCAGTGTTTATATCTTCACCATTTAATGATTTTTTTGTTCCTGGTATATTTAAAAATGTGCATTTGTCTGTCACACGGTGACCTTTGATATTCTCTTGGCTCCTCCAGCTTTCCTTATCAGACACCGACATGTTTAAACTCCAATATTTGCTGTCATTTACTTTTGCTTTTTTTCCCATCTGCTCTATATTGATTTTTTTTAATTATGTCTTTGAGGTTTTAGTGCAACTCCTCATTTTCTCTCATTCAGGACAGTTTTTTGCCCGTTACAGTTTTCTCAGGGCAAGGTGGGGGTGATGAGGATAGCTAGGTGTCAGCTGCTGATGCATCATTAGTATTGTCCCCTTTACGTTTTCATTCCCAGTCTGTTGTACTGACAACTGCTTTTACAGGAAGGAAGCCTGCTTCTCTTTTTTTCTCCTTTTTCCACAGGACCAAGATTAGCACACTATGGCTGCTATAGGGTCAGGAGCTGTTAATTTGTATAGGTCAGTTATGTACTTTTCTTTCTCTGTCAGAACAAGGTGCAATATTGATTCATTGCGCATCACAAGCAGGACTTTTGGAGTTGAGAAACTACCATTTTTAGAAACTGCAATGAAATTCTGTAGCAGAAACAGAGAGATATCCAGCAATTACCCAGTATATATATATTTTTAAGAGGCTATACTTTAGGTTACCTTTTATGCTTCTGGGAGAAATAAGGCTGACTGTCTCAGCCCTCCCTCAGATGGCAGGTCTCACATGCAATAGCATGCATCTAGGCTGGTGCCACTGAAATGTTTGTCTTGGGACCAGGGTTTCATTGGAGGCTTGACTGAGGATTACCTGGTGGGAAAATATATCCTAGGTGCAAAGGGGTCTTTCTGAGAAGGACAGCATTACCCATGGGATGCTCACTATTTTCTTCAGTGAACTTTACATCCATTGTTTTACATATGTATAGTTAATTTCTGAAATACTGTCATGATTAGGATTAACATAGTCATTATTAAATGGTTGTATGTAAGTTTTCCTACTCGCAAGGTATAGTTCAGTTTAAAGTTCTTTAAAATACTTCACACTAATGGAGACCTCAGTCATTCCTGGATTGAAATTCCCATTCATCCAGATTTCAGACTGATGTAGGAATGTACAGGTATATGGATTGAAATTTGAACACGCACTTAAAAAGTAAGAACTACACCACTTCCATCACTGCATCTTGTTTCTTTCCATTTAAATGTAATTAATGGGAAGAGAAAGAAAATAGACTGTACCTGCCAATGCATGTAAGACTAGTCCATCAGGGATGTCTTTGTGCCCATGTGCAATGTACTGAAGTTTTTAATAACAAGTGTTCACCCAGCAGTCATGCATAATAATGGTAATTTTACTAAGTAAACAAAAAGGAGATAGACCCGAAATAGGGTTGCAGAGTGTGTTGCTGGGTTGAACAGTCCAGAAATGTTGTGGATTTCTACAGTTATTT
Source organism: Aquila spilogaster (assembly GCA_024606505.1). Taxonomy (NCBI): domain Eukaryota; kingdom Metazoa; phylum Chordata; class Aves; order Accipitriformes; family Accipitridae; genus Aquila; species Aquila spilogaster. The sequence goes on from JANHGO010000842.1 coordinate 20,458, forward strand.
AACTGCAGAGCTATAAATATTCATAGTATTTATGGTGGAAGCAATAAGAAGGTTTGAGACATTACTTTTCTCATGAACTTCTTCTAATATCCATTAAGACTTTTTCATTGTTTTCAAAGTCAAACTTTACTCTCAGCAAGGCTCCACATGCTTCATTTGTGCAGCCTTTGCATAGCACCAACTTTTTCTCTTCTGCTTGAGTCTTTTTTACATGCTAATTGAGCCAGTCCTTCATATTATGTGAGCAAATCAATAATGTAATACTAGCAGAACATAATTGCAGGTTTTCAATAAGATTTTCGTTCAGTCTATTTGTAGGCCAAGACCAGATCAAGGTGCACACGGTAAGCTTAAAAATGGGAATAGATGAACTGTGAACTGTACAAATTTTCTCCCTCTTTCATTTAAAAGTGGGAACAGAAGAAATATGGGGATGTGCTGACTAAAAGGCAGATCCTCCGTCTCCCATCATTACAATAAGAATTGGTTGCAGTTTCAGGAGCTCATTTTGTAGAGCTGGGAAGAGCTCAATGTTTTTGCTTCAGAGCAGTTTACGTGACTATTTTTGTAAGGCTTCAGTCCACTCCAACTAATCCTTGCTTTTTATTGAAGTTTTAGGTTCACATTTGCCCAGCTTCTCAAAATTGAGCTTATTTTCAGATTCAAAAGTTTGTAAGTGGCTTTCTGCCTTCAGTGACAAACCTGAAAGCGGGTCTGAAATACAGCAAATCTTCCTGTCAGCCTGCTGCAGTCTATGAAGTGTGGCTGGCAATGAAGCAGAAACAGGCCAGGTTTTTCAAAGTTCATTGGAACAATATTCAGTGCATTTCTTTCTTAAACCGTGATGAAAATTTAGGAGTAGGAGCCAAGAGCTTTTCATAGAAACAGTTTAGACAGCGTAATGGGTGATGCTATTTAGAGAAAAAGTTCCTTGATTCTAAGGTACTCTTGCCAACCTGTTCTGGAGTGGCACTGTCCCATATCCCTTTAGGGAGGACTTGGAGGATTATTTTCTCTTCATATATTTCTTGCACGTGTATTTGCAGAGTCACAAGGTCCTGCTGTGTGCAGTACGACCTCATATTTGCCTTGGAGGGGATGTCACCAGGAATACCTCCTGCAGTCACTCACCTGCATGAAGAGCTGCCTATGCTGCCATGAGGGAGGGAGGTTTCTTCCCCACTGCAACTGCAGTCCCATGCTACGTTTAAAGATGCCTCAAAAAGTGACATCTCCAAGCTTTAAAAAAGCTGCTTTATTTGCATCTCATACTTTCCAGGTGTACAGTGAGGGATGCTGTATGGAACATTGGCATTAATATTAATTGCTCACATGAGGGAAGGGGAAAAAACATTTAAACAAAGCAATAATGGAAGAGGAAAGCAAACTAATGCTGCTACAGCACCATCTTCTCCACACAGCATGAGGTCACCTCCCTAAAAAGAAACTGAGACATAAGGAGTTAATTAATTTAATTTAATTAACATTTCTGAGAGCATGGTCCAAACTCTTCTCGAACTCCGACACTTGGGGCCGTGCCCACTGCCCTGGAAGCCTGTTCCATGCCCACCGCCCTCTGATGCAGAACTTTTTATTAATTGGTGAAGGTGGAAAGAAAAAAAACATGAAGGATGCACTGGAGGTGACATTTTAGGGATAAGATCCTTGCTTCTCCAGTGTGAAAGAAAAAGCAGTCCTTCTGGAATATACAGGCAATATGGCTTTGAGGGCAAAGGCTATTCATACTTCATCTGGTGTGCATTTTCTTGTCTGAGCTGTGGAGCACAGAGATGACTAGCGTATTTTGTGCCAGCAGAGAGGCTGCATCTAGGAAAGCTTAATATCTATTTGAAACTTTACCCGTCTTTTTCATGATAAAGTTATTTCTGTGCTGTATTTGAAGTTGTGGCTTTGGGACTAACTGTACAGTATTAACCAATGTTTGCATAGTCAAAGTTTCAGAGTACATTACGTGGTGTTATCATTGGTCACATTATTACTAACACAAGGATAATGACACTGTATTTCTGTTTCTTTGACTTATTAACCTCAGTGGGAAGGGTACTAACCACTGAAAAACCTTGTGCAAGTGCCACATTTTGATGGTTTATTGTCACTTCAGTAGTCTCAGCTGTGAGAAAAAAATGTTCAAGGAGCTCAGAAGAGATCCTAAGAGACAAGTATAAGATATTTTTCAGCATTGTATGGAGAGGCACACAGTAGCACAGTTTTAAATTCTGGCTGTTAAAGTAAATTCACAGAGGTCAAAAATTGGATTGTTGGAATTAGATTAAGAAGTGATCACGCATTATATGTCATTGAATTCTTGCAATAAATATGCTGTCTCGGGCCAGCTTTCACTTCCAAAGTACTACTGATCCGAACATCTGCCAGTCCCATCTGGTGGAGATGTCATTTTGCAGTAAGCAGTGATAGATTTGCTCAAGCCCTTTCCATAACGTGGGTCACTGCGCTGAAGTAATCCTCTGACCAGGCTCCTCCTGGAGGCCTGAAGGCAGACCTGGAGAAGAGGGATAGTGCTGGAGCCGTCCAGTAGTTGAGAGGACTGCATGTCGGGGTGAGTTCTCACAGCACCTCATGGACTGCTAACGATCTGCTGGAGTCTTACAAATTGGTGCTCACTCTGGCCAAAACTGACCTACTATTTTTGAGGCTATCCTATGGTTGTATTAATTGCATTTCAGAGAGCCTCACTAGTGATTTCTTTGTGCGGGCTGAAACTGAGACCGTGAGACACAGGGACATGCTTGCAACCATCCTGAGCAGAAGGTCATTGGTACCTCCTGTGCCAGGCAGGCTGCTGCTTAGCAAGCACAGTAGGAAGAGATAAGTTCAATGACTGAGCAGTAGTAAAGGTCAGCATCTCTTTCTTATTTCCTATGAGATCGGCAGCCCAATCATTTTCACCTGTGCCTTTTGACAGCTGGAGAGATTGGAGTTGACACAGATTCTTAACTGCCATTTTTTTATTCAACTGAATCTTCAGAAGGCATACTTTTCCTTTTAAGTTTTGTCGTACGTTTGGATTTTAATGTCTTTCAAGAATTATTTTACAAGTGTGTAGGGGAAGGACTATGCTGAAAAACAGTAGTATCATATCATTCAGAAACTCAATGTGAGAGCAAGCAGAGGCGTTGAATACACAATTATGACTAGATTTACTGCAAAGAAACTGAGATTTTGACTAGATTACTCAAATGTTGTATTTTAAGTATGGGAAAGTTGAGTACCTCAAACTTACTCCTAGATTTAGCCATCTAAAATAAGTGATGAAACTAGTTATCTTACTGCCTGGTCTCTGCTTATGGAAAGCAGAAACAAGGGCAACTCCAGAGGACTTACCACCCCATTCCTCTCAGGTACCTATTTCTGAACTGAAGGAATTACCTCCAGAGTTGCCTCTTTCTCTTCATTGACTATAGAGGGCACCTAGGCTGATGCCCTGCCCTTGAGCAGCTGTAGTAGTTGAGATGGATGGCATCTCCATGGTCTAATGCATACATTAGATGCATACAATAACGCATACAAAGAAATAGATTTGATTCATTCAGCCTCAGTCGGCCCTCATATCTCAGCTCCTTACCCTCAGTCTGTTCCTGTCTTAGGAGACAAAATGGCATGCTATAGGGAGTCAAAAAAGGAAAAGGATCTAGGGGTGTTAGTTGACAGCCATCTGAACACAAGCCAGCAGTGTGCCCAGGTGGCCAAGAAAACCAGTGACATACTGGCTTGTAACAGAAATAGTGCAGCCAGCAGGAACAGGGAGGTTATTGTCCTGCTGTACTCAGCACTGATGAGGCTGCACCTCGAATGCTGTGTTCAGTTTTGGGCCCTGAGAAAGACAAGAATGACATCAAGGCCGTGGAGCGTGTCCAGAGAAGAACAGCAAAACTGGTGAGGGGTCTGGAGCACAAATCTTATGGGGAGTGGCTGAGGGAAGTGGGATTGTTCAGTCTGGAGAAGAGGAGTCACCGCCCCTGGAGGTGTTCAAGAAATGTGCAGATGGAGAACTGAGGAACATGGTTAGTGGGCATGGTGTGATGGGTTGGTGCTTTGACTGGATGATCTTAGTGGTCCTTTTCAACCTTAATGACTCTATGATTCTATGAAAAGACATTTGCTGGAGATGTAAATAGCACATATTAGCTGTTTCTCATGTCTCAAAGGGCGGCCTATCTCAGAAAACTGGAAGTGTTCCAGAGATAAGTTCCCGAGACACTGACCCCAGCTAATCTGGCTGTGCAAAGCAGGAAAACGGTGCTCTGTACTGTGACAGAGAACTTGACCACCATCATGTCCATACAGCACAAAACCGACAACCAGGGGGAGAGAAGTGGTGTCCACAGGATAGGAGAGAGCCCTCAATTGCACAGGACTGTCCATTTAGCAGGAGATGTGATAGCCACAAGGACTTTCTCTGGACTTGGGGTTTTTTGTTGTTCAAGAATTTGAGCATGCAACTGATATGAAGCTGATAGGGGACAAGAAAAAACTATCTCATTGAAAAAGAGAAACGGCAGTGGACAAAGTTGTGGAAAGGTTCAGAGTGACATTTGATATATCAGCTGAAAAGACCGAGTCTGAAAAATAGGTCTAGGTGCTGTTCAACACCAGTCTACCTTGTTGCATTTCTTAAAAATTTGCGACTAGATTATAAAATTCAGGGTTGACCCTATCATTTAAATTGTGTGGAAAAATAAAGTCACAAAGGAGTTTCTGAGCCCCCCTCAGAACCCCATGAGGAGGAACAGCTTATTTACTTCTGGAGCACCCATCACAGAAATATATTCCAGCATCTTTCAGCACTGGCCCCAGCTCACAGGGACTCATCACCCATGCATGAACATGGGTGCTCTCAAACAGAGCAACCCTCTGCAGCCACTCTCCAGAACCAAAGCTGATGGGGGAAAGCAGAACTGATGAAACACAACCCGGGGAGGCACCCATTGACCCGTCTGTAAGGCAGTTGGAAATGAAGGCTCCCACCAGATCAGTACCAAGGAATTAAGCATTAATACTCAGATGAACACAGTCACTGAAGATTTCTGAATAAGTTAGCCCACCATAAAAAATGTCATGGAGATAATCAGCAAAATAATTTGATTCAGTCTTCAGGTTCCTAAGGAAACATGCACCTGTGTTCCTATATCTGACAACCTACATCTTCAAAACCTATTTTTTCTAGCTTTATTTTTCCTGTTCCATCTTTTTGTGCTTTAGACCTCATGATTTGCTTCTACAGAGAGCCCTTTGCAAGTAAAAAGTCTCTTACATCTTCTTTTATATCTGTCGTAGCAGGCTTTGTAAGATATACTAGCCATTTTTAATTATGTTCTTTCAAATTTATATTGTTTGGAAATGACATCGCCAATTAAAATGTACTAATAACTTGAAATGGATCAATTTTCTGTCTCTTCAATCTATTAACATTAATAGAAATTTAACAGACTCTATCTTTCTCTGTATACTTCCTTTCATTCATGCTACTGGAAATTAATGCTGGAAAATATTCTCTCAGCTGGCTATATTATATACGAGAAAATCCCTGAAGTGATTACACTAACATGCCATGTTGATGAGCATATAATAAACACCTGCAGAAAAAGCTTTGAATTAACTGAATTTATGAATATATCACAGTTTGTTTCCTTTTGCGTTTATGTTCTTTAGGCTTTACTGAAGACATTCAGCTAGTGCTTCTGCCAATTTTCTGGTGAAGCAAACTGTAAACTGAGCTGGTTTCACTGCATTTTTTTACTAATCTGCCTGGCACATCCATTCTATTACTGTAACATTTGCAACACCATATTTGTGTATGTGCTGTGGTTTTCTTCAGCTAAGATTATGATCTTGGCCTGGAAGATTGTGCTTTTTAGTTATGACACCACTTAACCCCCATCCAGCTTCAGAGTGCAAGTTAAAGAGGTGCTAAGCAAGCCTGAAAAGTACTGTTTGACTACTATAGCTGTATAGCTGGAGTATGGGGGAATTAGAAGTTTTTTAAACAGAAAACTAGTGAGGAAAGTGTTTGCTGTCCATTAAAGGAAAAATCATCTACAGGAGGCACCTATGGAACTGTATGGAGAAACACCTGCAGGTGACAAGATGTCCAGATAAAAGGGAAAAGGAAAGGGCAAGGGCAAGGGCAAGGGCAAGGGCAAGGGCAAGGGCAAGGGCAAGGGCAAGGGCAAGGGAAAGGGAAAGGGAAAGGGAAAGGGAAAGGGAAAGGGAAAGGGAAAGGGAAAGGGAAAGGGAAAGGGAAAAGGAACCTACAAAATTATGAAGTCCAACTGCCTGACTACTTCATGGCTAACCAAAAGGTATAGCATATTAATGAGGGCCTTGCACAGATGCCGCTTGAACACTGACAGGCATGGGACGTCAACCACCTCACTGAGAAGTCTGTGCCAGTGTGTGACCATCCACAATGTAAATACCAGTATGTATGTTCTTATCTGTGTTTGTATGTACATAAATATAAATATGTACGTAAACATATGTGTATGATATAAAATACACATACACAGATATAGACACACATACATACAAGTACGTGCACAGAGGGAAAGAGTAGGTATGTTGAACAGGATTTTGTTTCTAACTAGAAGCTGAATACATGTTTGTCCTGTAAATAAGGCTATTACCCAGTTAAATCAGTGCAGAACATCATACTTGCTACCTCTGCTATATACTTCGTAGCTTGAGAAAGCATCAGATTTTGCTTCCAGAAGGCCAGCATACTCACAGCTCAAAATGAAACTTGTGGCAGAATCTACAAACTCAGAAACCCATCCAGTTTCCTTCAGCAGGACCTTTCAGTGTGGTGTAAACTGCTGTAATGCTTTTCAAGAGAAGTCTATGGTGGCACATCCTATCTTAACACTATTTGGAAATTTGGACATGTACATATTAATGTCTTGCAGCACTGTGCTTTGTTGGGTGAGTGACAAATTAAATGAACTCAGAACCAATACACATGAAAGTGGATGGGCTCAGAACAGGTGGCACTGGTCAAAAATGTGAGATCTTTTGAAAGCAGCAAAATCTAAAATTATAAGTTTTCAGTCTTGAGTAATTTTTTTTCTAAATCAAAGGTAGCTGTGAAGTATGAGCAAAAATGCAATGCTTTAGTTTTATAAATGATCAGTGTTGATGTCAATAAATGATTTCTTTCTCTTTTTTTTTTTCTTTTTAGGTATAAAGCTATAGTAAGACCAATGGAGATCCAAGCATCCCATGCACTGATGAAAATTTGTGTGAGAGCTGCTATAATCTGGATTGCATCCATGCTGCTTGCCATCCCTGAAGCAGTGTTCTCAGACTTACACCCTTTCTATGACAAAGGGACTAATAAAACCTTCATCAGCTGTGCTCCTTACCCACATTCTGATGGGCTGCATCCCAAAATCCACTCAATGGCATCATTTCTGATCTTTTACATCATTCCCCTGTCTGTCATTTCAGTATATTATTATTTCATTGCTAAGAATTTGATCCGGAGTGCTTACAACATCCCTGTGGAAGGAAACGTGCACGTAAGGAAACAGGTAGAGACTTCATTTTCTTCAAAAATTCACAATTCCCATGAGCCTGACAGTAAAGAGAGATCACATAGGGAAATTTACACTAAAGCAAACTGCAGCTGCTGTGCTAATTTTAATAGATTTTGGGCTAAAAGAATCAAAATTATTGTCATAAACTACGTCACAACAGTAATCTTCTAATTTTCCTAAGTTCAGAGACTTTGGCAGGGCAGTTACCGTGGCACAGCAGGGGATTCATGCCAATGTCTGGGAAGGTATTGACTACGATGCAGGAGAAGGGACGGAGCTGGTGGTGGTGTTGTGAAGTTGAAGCTGAGGAGTAACACAGCGGAAAACTTCTAAGTTTATTGTATCAAAAAGGACCTAGGAGAAAGACTTGCTCCATTAAGTGGTCCCTCTTCATGTAGAAGGAAATGCTGACTTTTGAGGACTGAAATGGGACACAGTAATGGAATGTCATCTGCATTGCGTTGTGCCATGCTGGGGAAAATGTACAGGCTGGAGATGGACTGGAGGAGCGTAGGCAGGAGAACGGTGACAGATGGAGGGTCATCAGGAGAGAGGACAGAGTAGGATGGTGAGATGTCCTAACAGTTGTGCTGAAGTTACACATCTTGTAGAGGGTGTGATGTTTGCAGTGCTGGTATCCAGGCTGAAATCTCAGGAGAAAAGGAGAGGTCCAACTTCTGTCCCTGAAACCTTTCATTTATTATATTTCTCCATCTGAAAATGTTTCTTTTTCTCTGGTCTCCAGGGGGGATTGTTGGTCAGAAAAGCCATCCCACTTATTATATGCCCTCTAATAATCCAGAGTGGTCAATCTTCCAGTTTAATAGGTGATATCCTCAACTTTCACCTGAAGACTGATCTGATTTACCTGTGTGGGACTTTTGCTCTGGACTAATGCAGACTCTTAACCTTCCCTTTGTACCCTTGAAATCAGGGTTACCTCTGTTATTGTCACTCAGGCGTATTTGTTTTATTTTTTCAAATTCCCCAAACTATCCCATTGCAGAGCTCACAGTCAGGCTGGCTCAGCTGGGACGTATTGCAAGTGAGTCTCATGCTCTGGTTGAAAATGTGTTGCTGAAAATGTGTAGCTCCTGCACAAAATGAGGTGACTTTGCTAGGATTTGGCCAACTTAAGTCCTGGCTTTCTACTGGAGATTTTTCACTCTTGCCTACTCCTTTTGTAAGCCTCTAGGGAGAAAACGAGTCATCTCCTGTGGTAAATCCAAATCCAGCATGAGCAACTGAGTGCTTCAGATCACTGCATAACCTGAAATGAATCTGAGCCTTGGGCTTGTCTAAGCAAGAAAGCAACAGCAGGACAACTTGTTTCTGAACAACTTATTTGCCTTGACAGATCCCCTTCCTTTCAACTGAGGGGTTCTTCAACCAAAGCTAAACTGACACAAGTCATTCTTCAGCTGAACAAGTGTCCATGTAATTGCATCAGGCTGACATCTCTACTGCAGGATGACATGAAACAATCATCTCATCTCATGTAGCCTTCTGGTGCTGAGGTGAAACAAATGTGCTTTCTGCCCAAGAGATGACATGCAATCCCTGAAATCCTTTTCTCTCTTTCTCTTCTGAACGTGTATAAATCTTTCTTCCCTGCAGATCATTTTTCTGCTGATTTAATGACCGTTTTGATTAGTGACAATAAAGTGAGTAGTAAAAGCAGCCCTTTCTCCCTTTAGTTTTGGGGGAAAGGTCTATGGAAAGCAAAAGGCCAGGCTACAGTTTAGCACCACCAGTCCATCATTCCTGTCTTGCAGTGCACTCAGGAGCTATAGGTCTCCATCTGAAACAACTGGTATTGATTTCTTTATTGCGTTGCTTCCTTTCTTTATAGTGCAGATGTGGCCTCAATAGCCCTGTATCAAATTAAGGATACATTTAAAAGAATATATGGCTTAGCCATGCAGAGCCTCTTCTCAAAGGATTTAATTTTCAGCCCGCTCTTTGGAGACATTATCACCTGGTAAATGTCAGTCCTTTCCAAGCACAATGGCTAATTTTCAGTTGGTGCCATTACAGGGGCACAAAATAAAGTCAAAATGGGCACTTAGGTCTCTCCTGCCTACTCCCTGCTTGCAGCTGTCCTGATCAAAGACAGGCCTCTGTCAGCTGCTGTTTCTGATCTGCTTGTGCAGCTCAGAAGGTGAGTGAGGATGGAGGGAGGCTGGGAGCCTGGCCTGGCACTGCTGCCTCACCAGGGCAGGAACAAGGGCAGAGGGTATGGGGTTGGGGAAAGCTTCAGGCCATTCAGGTTATGCTCAGGCACAAGGAGCAGGTGGCAGCAAATTCCCTGAAATTGTCTGGGAAGAGGTACAGGAATTACCAGGCAGGAAAGCATTATGATCCCTGAAAACGTAGTGATGTCATACCTGCAAATTTCTGGCTGTGCATCCTCTACCAGCAAGCAGTGTAGTCCAACAGGTGTTTGTAGATAACTCTGTCCATCCTCTCCTTTTGTGTAACCTTTATCATGATTCCCGTGTTCATCAGGAAGAAAGGTTGTTTGTTTGTTTTTTCCATGGCATTGTTATCTTAGCACGCAGCACTGATGGACAAAACATCAAGTACAGTTTACCTCAGCTCCCCTCATCTGAGCAGTACCTTTGGGTTGCCTGCACATGCAGGCAAAATGAAAGTGTGACTTGTTTGTGTGAAGGTTATACTACATGCTGGCTGACATCATGAAAGCACCTTCCACTTATGTAAATCCAGTCGTGTTAAGGAGGTGTTCATTCACCTGCTCACCAGCTACATCCACCTGCTCCTTTTGGTCCCAGCTCTTCCAACTGAAGGGTCCACATTACTGCTGCCTCAGTGTTTCTATAAGTGCAGAGTGTCCACTGTTGACATCTCCAGCTCCTTCAGACTCTGAACACCACACTTGGTCTTCAAGGGCTGTGAGCTGTTGGCAGCGCATTTGTGTACATATACCACATTGCCCTGAAGGAGAAAGTCCTGCCTCTGTGCTCTGTGAAATGTCCCAATCCCCTACTCTGTTAATAACAATACTAAAAATACTAATAACACTAATTGTATTTTTTTCTATTTAGCGCTTACATCACATTATATATATTATATATTATTAACTAGTGGAGGTATCACCTGCTAAGCCCTAAGGTGCAGCACTGGGAGAGACAGCTACTTGTCCAAACCAGGGATATCTACTAAATTGCTTCTCTCTTTCTTTTTCCAGATTGAATCCCGTAAACGCCTGGCCAGGACAGTGCTGGTCTTCGTGTGCCTCTTTGCCTTCTGCTGGCTTCCCACTCATATCATCTATTTATACCGGTCTTACCACTATTCAGAGGTGGACACCTCAGTGCTGCATTTCGTTGCCAGCATCTGTGCTCGGATCCTGGCATTCACTAACTCTTGCGTCAACCCATTTGCACTCTACTTGCTCAGCAAGAGCTTTCGGAAACAGTTCAACAACCAGCTGTTCTGCTGCAGAGCTCGCCTCCTCATCCGCTCCCAGAGCATGGCCAGGAGCACCACACGAATGACCTCCCTCAAGAGCACCAACCACTCCCTGGCCACCTTCAGCCTTATCAATGGCAACCACGTCTGCCATGAAGGCTATGTCTGAAACACACAGTCGAGGACAGCTGCATGACATACCTAGAGCAGCTGCTTGGTTCTGCTCTGTGGGGATGGTAAGTAGTGCAAATATCTGCGCATGCATACACACGCGTGTGCAAGGAAACCTGATGCACTCAGAGAACTCAGGGGAGCTGGAAGCATCCCACATCTCATCCTGGGCTGCAGCATGTCTGGAGCAGCAAGTCATTAGCACCTGCCCACAAGAGCTCTTTGGACGGGCTATGTGGCTTCAAGACCTGATGCTTTTAACAGGAGTGAAGTGAGGGTCTCAAGATCAAATCTAGTTTGCCTCTGATGGTTCTTCAGCTCCTTCTGCTCAACACCAAACTCAGACATATTTACAACAGTGACAAAGACCGTACCAGTCCACAAAATTTGTCAGAACACAGTCACTTCCAGCAGTTCTTGGCAGGACATTTTTTGACACCAAAATAAATCTTTTTAACTAAGGTAAACGCTTTTACAAAAGAGCTCATTGTAGGTCATTTACAGACTTTTTAAGTATTTATTAATGTTATCAGTACAGTATTAATTAATGGTGTGAAAGATATCAAGAGTTTACTGGGGTATGTTGGTTGCCCCATCTGAAATCAGCATTGTCTTGCACCACGTCAATGTGAAAGCAGTAATGTGAATAAACGTGAGTTGAAATATGTTTACAGTTTTCAAATGAGTGTACTTTTGCCATGTCACAGAGGAGACACTATGCTGTTTTCCAGGCATCACTACTTTGGTCTTCCTGCCTTCAAGACGTGAGATAGTGAACGTGTTTCATCACCTGAGATTGCAGCCTTCCAGTTCTTGAAGGAGCTTATAAACAGGAGGGAGAGCGATTTTTGGGCAATTAGTGATAGGACAAAGGGGAATCGCTTTAAACTGAAAAACGGGAGTCTGAAATTAGATGTCAGAGGGAGATTTTTCAGTGAGATGGCAGTGAGGCGCTGGCACAGCTGCCCAGAGAAGCTGTGGTGCCCCATCCCTGGGGGCGCACAAAGCCAGGTTGGATGGGGCCCTTGGCAGCTGAGCTGGTGGGGGGCAGCCCTGCCCACGGCAGGGGTTGGGGCTGGGTGGACTTTAAGCTCCCTTCCAACCCAAGCCGTTCAGTGATTCTATGATTATGTACCACATAAAGTTTAGCTGGGCCTGGCTAAGGACAAACAGGAAATGAAGCACAGCCATTTATCATGCAGTAGTGCTGTGTGAAACATTCTAGTCATGCAGCAGAAACCATTAGCAACACAAGGACTTATCTCCAACCCATCATTTTTTTTCCTTCTATCTTCACAGAAATCTGTGGAGACAGAGGGACAGAGCTGGCTGGCAGCCTGGCAAGTCAGGCCTCCTGCAACATACGCCCACCAGCAGATACTGTGCCAGGCACCAGCCATCCTGGAAACAAGAGCCCAGAGTTCTGCCGATAACTCTCAAAGCATGTAGGCTATAGGGCAGGCAATGAAGCTGCACGCATGATAAAGCAAGCTGCTGCAAATGAGGCCATAAAACGATCCCTGTAGCAGAATATTGAGTTTTTAATGGCCCTCATCCTCTTTGACAATGATCCATTTTTTCTTACCATGGCAAAAGAAAAATGAAATCTGGAAAAAACTCTGTGTTAGGCTTGAGATGTGAATGCAGGAAAAGTCATATGTGTGCAGTGTGATCACGCTCAGCCTGAGCCCACCTCCTTGCCTGACTGACTGTGCAGCTGTGGTTTTAACTTCACTGGGTTGCCTGAGGTCCTCATTTACTGCAGTTTTCAGCAGGATGGTGCTTTCCCGGAGCTTCCATGGGAAGCTTCTGATGGCCAGCCTGATCTGTGATGGCCAGATCGATCTGTGAACATTTCAGAGTGTTCAGTCAAGATCCCAGCTGCTTATGATATTTCCTAATGGAGAGAATGTATCTATCTGGCATTAGATTTTTTCACTAATATTTTCTTCAGCCATATAGGAATCTAATAAAATGAATGACATTCTTCAGCACAGCCGCACTGATGGTGCTGCTTCACATGCCCTCCTGACCAGGAGCAAACAACAGATTATTCGTGCTTTATGAGAGACTTCAGTAATTTCTGAATTCATATTTACAAGGGAAAGGAGAAAACACGGCTCTGATGTGAACAAATTGCAAACATGGAGGAGAGCGCTGGCTGCGGCTCCCTCAGGGCTGCACTCAATGCGACTATAGCTCTTTGAGCACAGCAGTGTCATGAAGACGCAGCACCATGGAATTAAATGGGTGCTGTGGGTTTCAACCTTTCCTTCCCAACAGAGCTAGTGACTCCTCTGAGGAAATGAAAGAGAGCGTTTTGGCTCTGATCTGGAAAGTGCTTTCCAAAAACGCAGCTGCAGGTGTCCGCACAGATGCACCATTGCTTCATGTCCTTGGTATTCCTTTTCTTCACTTTGTTTTCAGAGCTGATAGGCAAAACCTTAGAGGGAGCTACGTGTAAAATGAAAACCTTCCATCAGAAGCTGAGATACCTACAACTTCTCCGAATGTCCAGCGATGTATTCAACAGAGCAAAACTACAGTGCCAATTTTCATTAAATTCTTTATTTTATTCAAATCTCACCACACCTCCAACCCAACCTCATATCTTTAAGAAAATTCAGTGTTTCTGAGAAAAAAAAATAACATGGTTCATGGCAAAAAAAAAGTATTTCGAAAGGTATTTCACAACCTTGCACTCATTTTTAATATCATGGAAAGAGCAAATCTGAGGTTGGGATTGTTCCTTTGTCATCCCTCTGTAACAATAAAGAAAATGCTCCATGCAGCATTTGAGGTCAGGGAAGAGAGACCACAGGAAAGTCTTCTGAACTATCCTTGCATGAAACCAAAACAGCTGTAGCTGTAATTGGTTTTTCTGCTTCTTGCTACTTGTCTCATTACCTTGGTTTCGAAAACATGATGTACTTTACACTGCTGCAAAAGCCCAGCTCCTTATCTGGAGCTATTTCAATATTTGCTGGCACACATGCGGCACCAGCTCTTTGAACCTGGAGCTCTGTCTGCAGCATTGCTTGTGGTCGATAAATTTTCAAAAGCCCAAGATAAAGCCCCTGCCATGGGGCAGGCAACTGCAGAAATGCACACCCGAACGCTTCCTTCTCCTCAGAAATACCCCTATCTGGGTTGGGAAGAGCCACCAGGGGTCATGCTTTTTGGGAAATGCTGCATTTTAGGGCTCTGAAAAACAGTCTTAACTAAATGCCACGTTCCTTGGAGACTGAGGGACACCCCATAAATACTGTAAACATGGGAAATTCCCCCTGAGCCAGATGACTCTTTATTTTGAGGGCAGTGAGGCGCTGGCACAGCTGCCCAGAGAAGCTGTGGTGCCCCATCCCTGGAGGCACTCAAGGCCAGGTTGGATGGGGCCCTGGGCAGCCTGAGCTGGTAGGGGGCAGTCCTGCCCACGGCAGGGTGTGGGGATGGGTGGGCTTTAAGCTCCCTTCCAACCCAAGCAGTTCTGTGATTCCATTATTTTCTTGGTCTTCTCTGTCCTATCCTACACATGGCAACTATGTCACATCCCACCAGCTGCAGTGTGTGGGTGGGTAACAAAAAGTCCCTTGGTCAGGCTGCTGTGTGCAGCATAGTAGGAGCGTTACTATTTACTACAAGGATGTGGGTTTTTCATCTGGAGTCAGAAGTGTTACAGGTCATCAAATACTTGTAGCTCCCATGAGATGAATCAGTGTGAAATATGAAACTAATGTTTAACAGGGACATCTTGAGCCATGTCAGTGCTTTTTCAGGACAGAAATTATGGAGGATTTGTTAGGAATTTGATTTTTTGAGATTCCCACATTCCCTTTGCTCCCAAGGAAAGTAGTGGGAGATGAAGACACTGAGCAAATCACAGCTTTCAGCTGTTCTGGTTTTAGTTTAGGGTTATTCAGCACAGTGTGGCTCTAAAATGATTTCTCATCCATTTTGAAAATCAATGCAAATAATCAAAGAGATTACAATCAAAGAATCAAGAAGTACATAAATTTTCTAAGATTGACAGCAGGTAAAGCACTCAGAGTCCTTCAGGTCTGGGTATCTGTGTTGCAGTCTTTCTAAATATTGCCTTTTAGGAAACGGTTAAGTATGAAAATTTCAAATGTTTGTGATTTTTCTTCATGGCAACAGTAGTTTTAAGCGAGAAAAATGTTGGAAAATAAGGGCTCTAATGATGAACATGAATATCTATGTTGAAAAAGACCTCACAATTTTGTGTAAGCTAATGAATTTGTGTTAAACAAAAAATAAGTTGAAGAGCTTCTAACAAGAAAACATGTATGAGATTTTGATTCTCCCAATTAGTTTGACTTGTATGGGATGAATGTTTCCATTACAAAACTGAAAGACTACATTTCTATTCACAGATAGAAAGAAATAATATCTCTTCTTGCTCATTTTTTTAGTTTCTCAGCCTTCTTTAAAGGCAGGAAGTTCAGCGGTGTTTATCTGAGCAGTAAGCAATCCCCTGAATGTTAACTATGTGGCTTACTGTGAGTGCTAGGCACCATGATGATAAGGGGACAGCTTACCCTCTCCATCCTGGCCAACCATTCTTCGATTCAGTGATTCTTCAATAAATAATAGAGACCTCTCCATATCACCATTTCCAAGAGGAACAAGGCAGCAGAAGGTAGGAGACAAAAGAATATTTCCATGACTTTATTCAAACCTGAAAGCTTTCTGCACCTTCACTGAAATATTTGTGCTGCACTTAGTCTGTTTTATTTTATATCTTTTTTTAATGACAGCATTTTTATACATGTTGCTACTTTTTCTTGCACAAGGGCTGTACACCTTACACGCACAGATTAAGCCGAACTGTTCCCTGAAAGCCAATGGCCCTGCACCAGTTGAGTGCCCACACATCTCTTCTGGGAGGATCTTCTAGTTCCCAGGTGATTCCTGTTCCTAGAGGAGATGACAGTGTTCCACCTGCTCATTCTGCCTGCAAGCAGGGTCTGAAAGCAGCTACGCAGGCAGAACATAGGGATATGGGAGGTGGGTGCAGCATCCTATGGGATCACTGAAAGGAGAGACTCATCGCCAAATAATACAAGTGCCTGACCAGGGTTAACGTTTCAGAGCTCCAATAACTTATTCCTCCTCTGTATCAGTTTCTTCAGGACACCTGAATTTTTATTGTGCAGACCACCTTGAATGTCTCAGTACCTTGAAATAAGTGGACCTGGATGTGGATTTATGTTTAACCCATGAGTCTCTGCCCAGGTAGGATGTTTGTGTAGGTCATGCCACAGATGGGGTCAAAGATGGAAAATCCATTGTTTCTGGCTGCCTCAATGCTATTTATCAGGCTTCTTTTTACTTCATCATAATCTGTCACTGTAGCTGTAAGATCTTTTAAGGATAGAGACTAAACACCACCCTGCTTTATGCTAAGTTTACCAGTGAAAGCTACACTAGTTTTATCTTAAAATCACAACCAAAACACATTTTAAAGATGCCCAATTGCTTGTTTCTGGAAATAGCTACTTCAGACGATTTCTGCAATTACTTTGACTATTTTACTATAAGTGGATATGAATGGAAGGGAACTGATCATAGAATTCTTTCGAAATAAATGATTAAATCCAACTTAATGTAAATTAATTACACTTCATGGTAAAATTCCTGTCTTATGCCGAACATCTTTTAGTAAGTGCTGCTGTGTTTTTTCAAGAAAAGTCAGTCCCTTATGTCCTTCCAATATGTTGCTTTGAAACAGATGAACCTGGGCTTTATGCCAGGACATCCAGCTCCATAATCAGGCAGAACATTACTCCAGGTCACACCACCATTCCTCTGCAGTATTTTAGTGGGAGGTGGGTGTGAAACCACTCTGAATTATGGGATGGAGAGCAGGGATTATAATATGCCTACTGGACAGGTTTTCTCGTCAAAAGAGTTCAAAGCATTCTGGGGAAAAAAGAAAAGAGAAGAGAAGAGAAGAGAAGAGAAGAGAAGAGAAGAGAAGAGAAGAGAAGAGAAGAGAAGAGAAGAAAAGAAAA
>JANHGO010000843.1:0-37661 GCA_024606505.1 Aquila spilogaster
CTCATAAGAGCTCTCATTTCGGGGATTACTTAATGGACAATGAAATTTTATCGGACAGAATTATTGAAAAATAAAATCGTAACGAGGCCGATGTGATGTGGGCGCACGCCTTACATCATTCCGCCTGGTTTGGGATATCTCTGCTCTCAAATGACTTCTTTTCTTGCTCCTGCTTTCAGGGCTGAGATTTGCTTTGTGCTATTTTTTTCTCTCCTTTCTTTTATCACCGCGCTTGGTTTATTATAACAATTAGAAATCGCAACTTTGATCCGACTCTCGCTGTCCGCCCCCGCTTACAGCAGCCCCCCCACCCCGCTCCATCTCTGCACACTGAGGTTTTCCACGCAGACCGGACGCCCTTCTTCCTAAGTAGCTTCTCCTATAGGGGAAAAAAAGAAAAAAAAAAAAAAAAGAGGAGAAAAAAAGTCCTAAGTTTTATAGTATTTTCCTTTACCCTGAGAGAAACGAATCAGAAAGACACTACTACTAAGTGCTTGCCAGATATTATAGAACACGATCATGCAGTGGCATGATAATAAGCAGTTTTCATCAAAATATGGTTTGAGACACATTACTCCAGGTTATCTTTGACAGAATTAATTGAATCACCTCTTTTAACACACAAACACACAGCATTACAAACTGCAAAGCTTAGTCCTAAAGTAAATAATGTCACTGGCTAAATCCTGATGTAACTGAAATCTTAAATAGGAATGCACTGTTTGACCAGTCTTCTCAGATTACTGAGAAAAAGCAAATGTGGAGGAAAGCAAAAAAAGAAAACAAACCCAAATAATGTGTGTCTGCTCTTTTAACTAGTGCTACTGTATACTCTATTGAATAGACAACAGAGAACACTGTCAGTGCAGATGGCAACTAAAGGTTGGCATTCCAGATAGACACAGAATCAATATATCCCTAAAACTGAGAAAAGATGAAGAAACACATCTGAAGGTGGTGATCTCAAATGAGAACTAGTATATAGCACACATAGCTGAGCAGAAGAGCTAGACTATTTATTTTCTCCTGACAGCTCTGAGGCTGTTTTAGGAACACCCCAGCTCCTCCCATGAGACAAGCATCATAGACAGTAACAGTCCATTAACTGGTAATTCAGGTAATTGAGTGCTTATAAGCATTGTTAACATTATGTGAGGAAACGCTCCCTTAAAAAGCTGCTGGAGGGGAGCTGTGGATATGGCTATGCTGGAAGAATGTGCACTGTAGGAAAGTAGGACACTAGCTCAATAATATTTTGAATGAAATTATCCTCCATAGTGTCAGACTTGAGCACGTACATGATCAGTTAAGTTTTAGGTATTAAACAACTACCCATGTCATACCATGTTTTGTAGACCAGGAACATTATTATATAGATATGTCACAAGGACAACATTGTACTGGATTCAAAGTTTCCAGGCTATGTAAAATAATCCCAAAATAAAGTCAGGGCAAAAACATTCACGCTGGATTTTCCCATTCCCTTTCAAAAAGGAAAAAAAAAGTATTTCCTTCCAGCTGCCCTGTACAGCTGCTTACACAGTACATTAAGTTTCCAAACGTCCCTTCAGTTAATTTGTTGACACCATGGCCAGCAAAATAATCTGAATCATTAAGCAGACCTAAATATTTTTTCTGTTTTATTTTACATAAACATGTGGTTGGATAGCTTTATTTAATTTGGACATCCTAGAAATTATATGCTGTGCTTAAGGCATACTTAAGGGCAATTACATGAGGAGGGATTTTCCTGCTTTGTGTTAAACCTATGGATCAGGCGGAAAGCGTGACCAGCAGCTTGTTTTCTTGTTCTGCTCTAGACCATTCCAGTCTTTGGAAAAAGAAGCTGGCTTTCCCCTTTCAAATATCTAAGAAACAGAGCACATCTCTACCTACTACTGACATCACTCAGGCAGACATCAGCTGCTCCTCTCCACATGACAAATATTACCGTTGAAACAAAATAAACTAGATGAACTGATGGCCCCACCATAGCAGCTTTTTGTGATTCTATCCTCATCCATGAGTAACAGTTATCCATCAGGTGCTAGCTTCATAAACCCTTATGTCTCCCTTGTACAGAGCTGGGCTTTAAGCACTCTGTCATCATTTCAAAATTTAACAGATAAAGTGATTAGTTTGTACTGACTCCATCTGTTCAGCTATGAACTTCTTCCTGCCAGGCTTGTAAAGCAGATGGGCAAGAACATTATACTCAATTGTTTTGGATTTTCTTACTGTTTTCTTAAAAACACCCAAAGCAAGCCGTAAAATTCTTGCTAGCTACATCAAATACATGGGAGAGAATCCACTTATCCACTTACAATAATCTTGGAATGCAGAATTTGAAAAGGAAAATAGCGCAAGCCATTAGTGGGTAAAAGCTATAACGAATATATAGAGAGTAAAATCTAAAGATATAGTCTCTCATAAACATATGTTTTAAGTAATTTCTTTGTGCATGCTTATGTCTTCAGACAAAATCCTTTAGATTTCATAAACAAAAGAAGTTCTGACACTGATGAAAGAGAAGTATTTGGTAGTATGACAAGCCCATTATTAAAGATGGCCCAGTTAATACTGAGCTTGCAGGAATTCCTCCCCCACATTCTCCCTCAGCCAGTGGGCTTTAACACACATTAAGAAAACTGACTAAATCCCCTAAATAACTGATCAAATCTTGTAACTTTGAAACATTAATAAAAGTGTTATTCAAAATCATTCATACTGATTCCTCCCACATGATGAACATAAACCAATTTCAGTAACAACGCAATGCAAATGAGAGGAATGTGCTTTGAAATACGTTTTTAAGCATAACTAATAAAATATACATAGCCCATTACATAAACATAAGTATCCAATATGAAACATTCCTTATGGAATTGATTACATAGCATTCCTTGATTACACAGCAAGCTTAAGGATCCCCAGGTACACACAAAGGGAAAGGAGAAAGGCAGCTTCAACTTATACTCTCTTCCACGGCTGGAGCAAGCAGCATGGGAGCAAGGACCATTTTATTGGAGCAGAACAGAAAAGAAGACCAGCAAATAGGCTCTCTATAAAGTGCTTCCATCATTTTGAGAAACATTATACTATGCCCTCTGGGCAGAGACTGCATACTGGTCTGCCTGCCATCAGTACCTCCCATGAACTTAATGGTGCAAATGACACCAAACAGACTGGTATTTGCCAGTAGTTCATACACCTCTGCTTTCTGTTGCTTGGCAGGGAGTAAGCCTGGCCAAGAATTCTGTCTGTCTGCTTTAGGAAGTTATAAGTTATATCTGCTCTTACCCCTGCCTTTGTGGAGATCCAGAAATGGATTTCAGTCATACAAATCCAGTGTCATGATCCTGAAAAACTCTTTCACCACACAAGCACCTCATCACCCCAAAGACACTGAGCCATCTCTCTGTTTTGACAGAAAAATTTCTTTGCATCCAGGTGATGCTGTTCAAGTTTCAAAGCTCATGCTTTTTTTTTTTTTTTTTTAATCTTTACTTACTCTCTGCTGATCCCCTATGCAGTTTTACACCACACTCAATACAGAGGTACAGGATCAAACAAGATGCAAGTAGCTGCAGCAACTTTTTTTTACTACCACCTCAAGGGAAGAACTTCTTCCTCTCATTAGTTAAAACTATAATGTCCCTAAAATTAAATACTTATATATATATATACATAGATAACTGTAAGTACATATAATCTAACTAAACTTAATTCTGCAAGAAAAATAAGAGAGAGAAGAATGAGGAAAATTATTTATAAGAGCTATTATTATTCTCTATTATTGTTATTCTCTTCACAGAAGAAAAATTATAAGATCTATGAAATTTTCTTTGGCTTTTGTGCTCAGAAATAAAATTTATGTCCTCCCCAAAATTGTACCTCTGATGTAAACAAAAATTTCTCCTAAAAGACAAAAATCAGTTCAGACCTATTCATCATAGTTGCTTCAATAGAGCAATTCAGTGAAAAAGGCTCTCCTGCTGCTGCTGTAATTTTTCAGTATTTCTACATCACAGCCTGGAAGCTTCAAATGAAGAGCACCCCAAGGACCAGGAGCTGGCTGCAGCTGTTTCACAGCAAGCAGAATTTCCTCCACACCACCTTCGTGCTTTCTCCCACAGCCTCTTTCACAGGATCTTTATAAGATTTCCCTTCATCACAGTCACAAATGCACTGTCATTCCAGCAAAATACTACTTGGATGCAGCCCATGAATATTTCTGGCTTATAAACACCTTTTCAACTTATTTCTAATTGCATTTCATACTACATTTTTAGGAGACCAGTGAAAACAAGGGTTGTATGAGGGCAAGCACCACTATCCCATCTCTAACCAACAAAAATCTTCATTAAAGATATGAAGTTTCTAAGGTTAAGCACTTAGAGAATCAGAAACGCTAAATTGATGCTTCCTTTACAGCCATAGTTTACATTGCACGTACATGTGTTCTACAAAACAATCTTTAGCTATTTTTCCCACCATCTGTGAGCCAAATAACATATCATGCTCCATCTCATCTCTACAGACAGCTGGGAAGCTTCAGTTGAATTTTTCCTGATAAGAACCCCCTGCTGGAAGCCATTCAACATGACTTTTTCAAGTAAAAGATTAATATTTCAAACTCTTCCTAAAGTAAATGCAACTGGTTATGCTTTGAGTTCTCTTAGATAGTTCTATTAAAAATGCTCTTACCTATTTGCAAGTATGTATGTAGACAACAAACTGTGTTGAGGACTCATTAGGAGAAAAGGAATAAAGTCCAGCTTTCATTTGCATACAGAAAACAAGTAAGGGAAGGGATAAGAGCCACAAAGTAATTTCAGGACTAAATGAGACCATGCAGTATGACTGATCCACACAGCTGTTCACGATTCCCACTTGAACAGCCCTTACCCTACCTAACAATTTCCGGAATTTGCTTCAGATGCTGCGAATTCCCATTCAGCTGTGCTGACCTGATCCATGGCATCCTGTTTCCTCTTCAAACTCAAGACAGAATACAGTTACCTGCCCAGCAGGCCTGACTACCGCCCATTTCTAATCTCTATTTCTGCTTGCTCTTTTCTTCCAGGCTAGGCATTCAACATAATACAACTGTTTCATATTCATAGCAAAATAATAACCAGATACAGGCATGTTTTTTCAGCTTTTTGGCCTGAGAACATGATCTAAATTCCTGCTCCTTGTAACACAATCCAACAAGAGGTCTGTATTAAATTACATGAAAAGGATTTGCAAGAAAATCTTATCTCTCCTGCAATTATTAAATCTACTACTATCTAATGTGATTGCAATATCATTTACATGATACAACTTTGATATGTGATATAACTCTAATATTTTAATTCCACTAATTGACCAGATTCTGAGCATGCTTGTTCTTTCCATGTTCATTTCAACCAGACTAATTTGCTCTGAGACAATTTCTTGAATTCAAGGCCATCTATTGAACTCCATTTACAACACATGTGCTTACCTTACAATGACTCACTCCACATTTACACTGCTTCTAGTACTTCTAATTTATTTGAAGTTAGATAAGATATCACTCCACTTCACACTGCAGCATGAAGATCTGGCATATCCTGAAACTATTGGGTTTTGTGTTTTGATTTTTTTTTTTCCATTAAATGCCTTTATTTTCATCACAGTGAAAACAGAACCAAATCCAATAATCTTTCTGCAGATTTAATCATGCTTGCTTTGTTTCAATCACAATTTCAAGGCATTCTAATACCTATTTACATACCTATCTTTATTGTAGCTTCTCAAAAAGCCAAATTTTTCATCTTCAACATACTATCACAAAGGAGATTTAAAAAAATTCCCTGCTTTATCAAGCACAGCTACGGCTGAGGTACATATACACATCTGGTGGCAGTCAGACAGCACTTTGTTAACAGCTTCCAGATAGCGGATCCTCTTCCAGTTCCTCCTGGATTTTACAATTTGAACTCTGAATTTTTATAAACTGCTGTCACGCAAACTGTTCTCCTCTTCCCAAGAAACTACAACTTAAACAATTGAAATACAGGTCTGAAATATAATCATCAATTTTATCTTTCAAGAAAGAGAAGTAAATAATGCTTTATTTACCAAACAACTTCACTTCCTAACATGCAATTGCTTGCAAAGGCAACAAGGAGGTTAGCTTGCTTTGATGAAAGTTGGATGTCAGACTGGATCCTGGCTCTGGCCTTCAGGGCCCTGTCATTCTCTGAGGTTCTTTGCATTTCAACTATAAAATTTCACAGGGCTTTCTTGTGGCTGAGCTTAAATCATAGTGAAAAAATTAAAACCACATGAGCTTCTTTATCTGTTTTTAGCTTTGTATCATTAAATGTTTGTAGATTGATGACTGGTTTTACTGAGATACAGCTGGAGGCAGATTCTTTTCTCACCAAGAATAATGACATTAAGCTGAGATGCTCATCATTAAAACCTATCTGCATGGCTTCAGTGCTCAAATATACTTCTGAATATTCAAGTGATTCAGAAGTGTTTATTTGCTCATAAAAATAAGATCAAATAAATATGAAATAAAAACGAATGGCATCAACACAGAAGACAGCGCTTGAGTTTCCATACCAAATTTTAAGAGGAAAAATAAAATAAACTGTGTTTTAGCAATCATTGACTTCTGAAGTAGAATGGAAAGTTGGACTCCGCATAAATCATTATCACACCTTTGAGTTTATTTCAAACAACTTTTCCTGCTAAATTTAATACAAATAAATGAGAACTAGCTGTTCCTAAAATAAAAATAGTTCAAAGAAATTCTCACTAGCACCTTCTTAACTCTCTCATTCTACATCTATTGCAAATCCCATAACTCCACAAAAAAGCAAAGTTGTAGATAGTTAGGGAACATGCTGTGCTTGACATTTTATCCTGAGCATTACCATTAAAAATACTGCTAAATGAAACATTTTCAACTTCTAACAAAAAAAAAAACAAGTTTACTGTGTACGACTTAGTTGTGACTAAACAGCAATTTATACTCATTACTAACACTAAAAAAGAGAGGCTTTGTTTTTTAATAAAAATTAACATTTTATTCTTTTTCAGGTTCTCTTATTTAAAGCTGCCTAAAAATTATCCTTCTATCTTGCTGCTCTGAAACACTCCACAGTCCCAGTATTTACTTTCTGTTTAGACTGATATAACACTCCTAACCAGATAGACAAAAGCTAGTTATCATACCAAGAGTTTCAAGTAAATTTGAAAGATATGCAGTATGAAATAATGAGATTGATATAATAAGAACAACTTGCTTTGATTGAAGAAGACATCTGTTTATTTGTTGTGTATAAGACAATAAAGACTCTTGGTGGGCTAATCTGTAACCTTAGGATGTTTTTAAATAACATAGTAACTATTTTTATGCTTTGTCACTTCATCTCAAAAACACATTTATCAGGATGGTCCCTTAATGCATACTAGCAATGTTACAGTAGCTGCAATGATTTTGACAAACAGTTGTCGGGTCTTTGCAGCTGTAAGGGAATGTTGGAAAAAAAAAGTGATGCTAAATATATAGAGTCCTATCCAGCCAAACAAACTACTCTGAATGTTTTTAGAATTATATGGCCCTGAATCATTTAGCACAAAGCAACAACAGTTTAAATTATAAAGAATGTCTTATGCATGCTCTTGTAAGTTTTACCCCTCAACATCTATTCAGTATACAGTAGTCATATGTTTTGGAAGGCCAACAGTATGAGCTCAGTGAAAGCAAAGACTTGCTCAAAATTCATTTCTCCTCTCTACTTCAGCAGTGTTTTGAATGTAATTAAAGTAGATGAGTTGGTAACTGTAATCAGTGGTTAACACAGTAAAGGTAATCAACACTAATTTGGTCTCAATTTATCTTAGGTATTTTGATAATAAGCTATTTTCAGAACCATCAAAAAAGATATTGGATTAAAGTATAATTAAACAAGCTGATTTTCAATTATTTATTTAAGTTCATGATCAAGCACTGACATCCACTTTATTATAAATACTTTTCAGACTTGACTTAGAGACAATTTTCCACCACCTAGAGACATGAAAACTATCCGAGCAGTACTAATGATCTTTCCAATAGGCTGTGCACTGTTCAAAGCTCGGGATAACTCAGTTTCCCCCCTGGCACATACTAGACCTGGGAGAGTAGACAGATTACAGGGGTAGGGCTTTGAAAAGTAAGTGTACATCTTAAACAGCACACAAAAAAAGAGACAGAAAATTGCCTGTACACTCTGAAAACATTCCTTCTTGCAACCTTCATGTAGCCCATATTGTTTTGATAAATAGCAGCACATTGCCTCGCACATGTTGCATCCCCCACAGAGTTGCTAGTTCACAGTGAACAAGTTTTGCATAATCTCAGGGGACTGGGAGACTACTCACTCATCTTCCCAAGACAAGTAGGAATTTTATGCATAATCATAATCATAGCGGGAATAGAGTCACATCTAGTAAGGATGACCTTCATTCATCCACGGTGAACAATTTATATTAACCTTCTTTTCCACTTGGTAGCAGAACTTCACCATAATATATTCACCACTAAACTTACTGAGCACCATTACCTTAACCCTACTTACATCTATTTTTATATTAGGCAGGCCATGTGGCTGTAGACTGTCATGTCCACTGGAGGAACTGGAGTCGGACTAGCAGACATTTCTAATTATCACATTGCACTCAAGAAAAACTGAAAAGTGAGCCATTACTGCTTAGTATCAGAAAAATAATTTATTGCAGTAGCACCTAAGTATAGAATCAGAGAATCATTATGGTTGGAAAAGACCACTAAGATAATAATCTAGTCCAACTATAACTCATTCCTAAATCAGAACAAGGCATTCTGAACCTGTAGAAGAGTTTATGATAGTTTGAAAATCTTAAGACAATGGAGAATCAACTTTTAAAGGGTGACCACTATTGTTTCTCACTTTTTATCAAGCAGAAGGGAATGTTTGTTATTATTGTAAAGGAAAAAAAAAAGAAGTCATTAAATCAATAGCACAATCCTAGGTTTCTCTAATGTTTTTACTGTTCCTTGTGGAGAATGCAGGTAAGAGGCAGCAAAGCTGACCTGAATCTCTTCATCAAAGAGAAAGCAAACCTTCTCAGATAGGCAAGTGATGATGCAGTTGCTGCTCATGTCCCCCCAGCAGAGCGTTAGTTCTGTTCAGTATGTGCCTTCCAATTAAAAATCTTCTCAGAAAGGTAACAGTATCCAGCCTTAATGATTTATACAGCACACAACTGTGATTTTTTTTATACTAAGAATACAGTATTTTATGTATTGCGTATTTTATGTAATGCCATTATACCCTCTCCTCTGGCACATGCATTTGTGTGGCAGCAGTTCTGTTTTCTTATTCTGTACAGAATCCAAAACCAATATTTTTGCATCACTTGTTATTATCATGTGTATAAAATACATTATACATTGATTTTCCTGCTAATGATTAACGTACACAACAGCAGAGGAGATGAGTATTTCATAGTCCTAAGGACAAGCAGCAGAGACAGACAGCTGGAAGAAACTGTGTTATGAAAGTGTACCGGAATTGTAGAACCGTAAGGTCTAGTTATTTCTACAATAAATCCCCACTACTACCAAGGAAAATATGAAGCAATCAGGAAGGGGAAGAAAGAGGCAGGAAGACTGGAGAAAAGATGAAAAATAAAAATCACAAGCACTGGGCAATAGAAGATTAGTGATTAAAGCAATAGGGGTATCTTTTCCTCTCTAACCATTTGTATTCCTAATCATTTCCTATGAAATAGGCTAAAATTATAGATTAAGCTATTTTTCCATGTGAATAGAAATAATTGATGCATTCTCAATGTGGGCACCATTTGAAATTAATAACTACAAATTTGAGAAGGCACTTTTACTACTTTGGGATTTACTGAACTGAAAGAGGAGAGATTTAGATTGGATATAAGAAGAAGTTTTTTACAATAAGGATGGTGAAGTACAGGAACAGGTTGCCCAGATTGGTGGTGAATGCCCCATCCTTAGAGACACTCATGGTCAGGCTGGACCTGGCTCTGAGCATCTGATCGAGCTGTAGGTGTTCCTGTTCATTACAGGGAAGTTGGGCTACTTGTCTTTTAATAGTCCCTTCCAACTCAACAATTCTATGATACCTCAGTTTCTTCAAACGCCTTTAGGATTACCTTTCATCAGCAACTGATGAAGGTCTGGAGATGAAATAAATGATAAGAGTGGGTGCTCTTGTGTTCAAAACTGCTGACCAAACTGCATTTCAATTGTATTAAAGTCATCCAGGGCAGGAAATACCAGCATGTCAAGTAAAAGAGGAACTCTTGATCTTCTGACAGCTGTGGTTACCTTCCACACAAGCTTGTTTGAGAGATTTGCCTGTTCTGACTGCTCAGAGTCAATAATGCCTGAGCTAAGGGGGAAAATTAGTTATTGCTCTCAGGTGGCCTCAATCTCATTTAGCAACAAGAGTCACAAGAAGCACACCTTATTTTAATTGTCCTCTGGGTAGCATATTCTCACAGAGCTGCATTTCAGGTGAAAAAATTCATTATTAAAAAAAAAAATTACTACATCACTGAATTGTCTTTTTTTTTCACAATTAGAAGAATTCATATAGAATGCACCACCTCCGCTTCAGAGCCACCTTTCAGAGTATAAACAAAAGATTTTGCCTACCTCAGAAATTTTGGAGTTGATCTGCTGATGCTGGAAGCTTGCATGGTTTTCATTTGTTCCATCCAGCCCAGTAGCTCTTCTCCCCTTGGGGACAAAGCATGTCATGCATGGCATAGCTGCTTAGCTTGACAGTGTCATCCTCTATAGAGCTTCCATGGACCAGCCACTGGCACTCGTGGAGCATCACATCCTGGCCACAGCAGTGTCCACAAGAGAAACACGGGGAGCACTGACAAGAAGAACTTATCTGGGATCTCTCCAGAGCAATCTGCAGCATAAAGAAGATGGGGAAGCACTGCCATATTGCCTTGCCTCCTTGCGAGAGCACAATCATGACTGGTGACTCTTGTGTCCGGAATTCTGCTGGCGTGTGGATTACAATAATCATTTAACCTATTTTATACATTTTATTTCTAGCCAAGTTTTCTCCTTGTTTGGAGATGTGGATTAAGATATGAGGATAAGCACCAGGCTCATCCATTCAGGCCGTGGTTCTGGATTCTGCCAAAAGCCATTCTGAAATCCAAGAAGACCACAACTGTAACATTATCCATCTGTTCTTCGCATTATTTCCCCAGAGTTAAGTGTACTAGACGACATCACACTCAAGATTTTTACCTTTTATGAAGTTATGTTGGCTTGGTTTTATCATCCAGTATTTTTCCATATGGCTCATGACCTCACTTCTTGTTAAATTACCCGGGATCTGAGCTTAGCACTAGCATTGAGATCATTCAAACACATACTTACAGCAGTCTAAGACCACTCTTGATTTTATTTCTATTTACATCTTCCGAGCTTCTCCTATGGAAGGAAATAAAAAATGCATGCAAATAATAATTTTTAATATCATCAGCTGTACCTGTTGATCTCACTGAAATGACTGCCTTATTACAACTCACTGCTAAACATAACAGCAAGATGGCTGTAATTCTATATTTCTATGGAAAATATGTGTTGCACTGACACATATGTATTAGTTTTAGTCCCTGCTACTGACTCTACAACTCTGAAAATAGTCATTTTTAGCATTTTCACAGCTGAGAAAGTGAAATCATCTGAGCCAGCTGTGGCAGTATATATGACTGCACAACACTAATTACTGTACTGACAAGAGCCCCTGCACCCTCCACCACAGTTCAGTTACCTTTAGCATTTCCAGAGCATTACACATATTCTGTGGAGAACAAAACAAACAAAAAAATACAAATGAAAACCAAACCACAAAACAGTCATAACTTACACTCATGTATAATCTTAAAAATACTTTGACTCAGAATGTTATTTTTCTGCAACACCCTAAAATCTGTCCCTTCTGATTAACTACTGACATTTTAGCACTACCAGGACCGTTTACAGCACAAGTTGTATAGAATACATAGTATATTGATGTTCCATCACTGTGATGTCAGTTTCACAATATTTGGTGCTCTTGTTTGTTTGTTTCATCAAAATAGCATCCTTCTAAATTAGTTATAGTGACAAGGATAATTCTTAATGAAGAAAAGGTATACAAGCTAGGAGAATCATTACTGCTTGATTACAGAAAAAATCTAGTTTCTGCTTGATTATCTGAAGTGTCTTAAAAAGGAAAGCAACATGAATAATGCTAACTTTCACTTGACAATTTCCTTTCCTTACTTTGAAAGCACAAATACTTCAAGATTACAAAAGTTCCTGTGAGAAATCCATTTCTCCTACACTTACTGGCAAATCATCACTTACATTAATTTCAGATCACTGAGAGCATATCAACTATTTCTTGGAAAATCAGCTATTTCCCAAGATATTTATGTGAGCAGAAACACACTAGTCAAATATGGAAGTGAGATGAAGCAGTGAGAGATGTTCATTGACATCTAACTGTGTCAAGTTGCAGGTTACTTAGTAGAAGGAATTCATTTAAGAGTATATTAGTATTTCTTCAAACACAGAATGATTTACTGTAGCTCTGTTGAACTTTCCGGTACTGAAAACTTCCATCAAAGACAGTATGAACTCTGCCACTGAATTTGAGAGGAACAAGACTGCAGTTAGCACTCCAAATAAAATGTGGGATTAAACATTACAAACACTTTAAAAATCACTTCACTGTTCCTGTTAAACTGAACCAATAAAATACTACAGCCTAAGAATGTCAGTGTCTCGCTGAAGTGGCTTAATGCTTTCTTGGAAGAGAAGATTACTGAAAGGATATACACAAAGACTAATATTTCTGTAAAAAAATGTAAGTATTTCTTGCATAAAATACATACATGAGAATAGTTTATTCAGCTTTGAAGACTAAATAATCTAAACCACTATGCTTTATTCTGGCCATTACGCACAATAGAATGCTTACCCAAAAAGCAGGTGCACAGGCAATGTTGATATGACACAAAAAGCATATCCATGCAACTATAATTCTTTGATCTCACAAACTTCAAACAGCAGAAGATAATGTTATGTAGTTTTTTTTAGAATTTCTATTTTAACCTAAATATTTTTACTTTAAAAGTTATTGCATTTTTTTCTTGTTGATTTTTGTACATTGGCCAAGATCTCCTGCCATTTGCATAACATGAGGCCTTGCACAATGTTTCTGCAAAAGTGGAGGCAGAGGATCACTGCAATAGTAAGGTGCTATCTATATCTTGTCAGATTTAGACACCTCTGATTTTTTAAATGAAGTGCCAAAGGACTGTTTTATAAAGATCTCAGTAAGAAGACAAGTTGCAGCTTTTTCTCTTGAGTTTTTACCAGTGCCTTTCCAAGCACTACTAGTCTGCTGGTTTATGATTCTACTGACCATAACACACCAGTAGGACTTATCTCCTGATTAAACATATTCACAAAGAAGTGCTCAAAATGTGGGCACATTTGGGAGAGATATAGCTGAAGAAGTTATTCAACTTCATAACACATAAAACTGTGTATTTATTAAAATTGTATTGCTATCATGTACCCTTAAAAAATACCCCTTATTTTCTGGAAGATGAGGCAAAATCATAAATGAATTGTTTTAGTGGCCTCCATTATGTTTTAAGAACTTGGATATGCAATCAAAAAAGATACTGGCTTTGCATCATTTAAAACTGAAATTAAAAGGAATACCTGCTGATCTCCCACAGTAGGCTATAGGCTGGAAGAATAACTATGAAGAACTTCAGACATCAGATCTTTATGGAGTGCACCAACTTTTTTGTCAGAAGTAACAAATCTGTTGAGAGAGTACGACCAGCAACTCAAAATCCTGTTTCAACAGACATATACATAGGTAAGAGAACAAGATGTACTGATGATGAGCCTGACCTGGGACATACAGCCGAGAATTTGTGCAAGAAACGTGAAATAGTTTGTTAGAAGTGATCCTGGTGGTGAACATGTCCACCTCGCCATTCAGAATAAAGCAAGCTTTTAAGCACTTTGTGCTTTTGAAACTTCATGGTACAGCATCCTGGAATTAAACACCATGTCAAAAGAATTCTTGCCCTCCACTGGTAAGAGCCAAGATGGAACAAGCAAAGGTCTCCGATAAAGTGGAAGAGTATCAGAGAGCAAAAGGAGCAAATAAGAAGGTCAAATCACATGAATGCATCAAGACCTCATGTTCACCAATGGATTTGGTTGGCATGAGTTAAGTAATAAGTGGATTCTAGGGCTCAGCAGTTTTCTGTTGAGGGGTGAGTATTACAGCCACACATTGCACAGCCACGCTCCTTCCTTGCTCTGGGCTCAGTCACACTGGTTTTGACAAACCAGAACATCTTCAACACAGATACTGGATGTCAAATTGTCATTTTAGGGAGTGGGTATTGAATCGATTCAGGCAATCATGGATTGAAGTCCTGCCTTCCTCGTTTTCCCTTCATGATTGTTTACTAGTAGACCAGAAGGAGGAGCAGATAGAATGTAGTATTTCAGGCATTTGGGGAACTTAATGGTTGAAAATTAAAGCACCTTAAAAGTTACAAGTCACTGTTTGTTAGGTATTATAAAAAACAAATATTGAAAGTTGATAAGGAATTTAGACTTTATCACTTGTGTAGATGATTATGCAAAAAAATCACTGTAGAACACTGGCTGCTTTGGAATGATAGCTTTCCTGTCGGAGCCCGCACTTCTACATAGCTGTCTTCAGTGCACCTGAAGGAAAAATATTACTGTAACATGTAATGCAATGATTTTTTTCAGATTACAATTGTATTAATTTACAGCTGATGATAATGGAACTTAAAGTACTTTTCTTATGCTCGTTTCAGAAGAAAGTAAAACCACAAACATTTTCTGGGAATTATAGCTATTTGGTAGGGATGCCTTTCTGATAACAAATTTTATCCTCAAGTATTTTAACTTGTCAAACTACTACTGGCAGTGGACTAGAAAAAAAAAGAAAAAATAAAGAAAGAAATGGGATTATCTTTGCAAACTTCTGTAGCTAGTATTTATTTTGCAACCATGGTGCTGAAATTAAACAGCTGGGCAGACACATGTTTATGTTCCTAAGATCACAAGACATTTTTCTTAAAAAAAAAAAAAAAAAAAAAGACTCCATTGCAGTCATTGCAGTTTTACTAAGAAGGAAACTCCTGATCGTATCTATAACACACTGTAACTTACCGTAACTACATCTGAAATGATATTTTTCATACTTAACCATTGTTCCATCACTTCAGAATCACAATGTTTACAGTAGACAGTGGGAAAAAAGGAACTGAGGTACGTAGATATGTTCTCAAAGTCTCATCATCTGGAGTTGCTGAAATGTCCACCAGAAGTCTTTTTCCCCACAGGAAGGTCAGATTTGTTATGACAGACTGCCTGCAAAACAATTGTAATTGACTAGATGCTTGGTATTTGTGTGTTTTTAATGCTTGTTTGTTTTCTCATTTCTTATGAATAGATTGTACTGAGTAAGACCTAATATTTTAAGTTTTGCAGGCTCTAAAATCAGGTCCCTGGGTTTCTATCAGGCATATATAGGTATATTTCTCAATTGTACCACCTATCCCTTCTAAACAGAAATCATCTCCAAAAATTTTCCAGGCTATGAGCTCAGTTGCTCAGATCTCAGAAGGGGAATCCTGCTAGTAACAGTTTGTATTCAACCATAGCATTTAAGTTATCTAAATATAGATGTGTGGGCCACGGATGTATGCTTATACTCTGCATAAAAATGAAGCACAGGCTGTACTAGCAATCAGACCAGAAATCTTTCCAGTTCACCAGACACTATTAAAGAGAAGAAAAAGTGATAAAATATGGGTTACTACTTACCAGGGAAGGTGTGATGCTTTAACATTGCTGCTCTTTCCCTCTTGCTCCTCAAGAGGATAGGGTGAATAAAATGCGGTGAAAAAAACTAATTAGTTGATATAAGGACACAGAAATCATGCACCAATTACTGTCATGGCCAAAACTCTCAGCATGAGGGAGATTAATGTGATTTATTACCAGATAACTGACTAGAGTAGTGAGAAACTAAAATCAAACTGAAAACACTATCTTCCCATCCATCCTCTTCTGCCTACAGGTGAATGGGGGCTCACCAAGCACTGCTCCAGCATACGTCCATACCACAGGGCTCACCCTTCACAAACTGCTCCAGCACGGGTCTCCACAGGAAGCAGACCACCCAGACCTTCTCTGTCATGGGCTCTTCTCCACAGGCTGCAGCTCTGGCCCAGAGCCTGCTTCTGCAGGGACTCTCCATGGGCTGTGGCCTCCTTCAGGTCTCATCCACTGCTGCACGATGGGCTCTTCTATGGGCTGCACATGGAGATCTGCTCTGCATGGTGCCCATGGGCAGCAGAGAGACAGCCTGCTCCTCCATGGGCCCCTCCTAGGTTGCAGGGAACTTCTGTTCCACGTCTGGAGCACCTCCTGCCCTTCTGCACTGACTTCAGTGTCTGCACATTATTTCTCTCTCATTTTCCTTTCTTAAACCTGCACTCACAGAGATGCAACCAACATCACTCTCTGGCTCAGCTGTGGCCAGTGGTGGGTCCTTTTTGGAGCCATCTCTAATCTGAGCTGGCTCATGGAGCATCTGCTGGGCTCTGCTCACAGAGGCCAATCCTGATGCCTTCTTCACCACCCCACTTCCTCCAAAAAATCTTGCCACATAAGCCCATTGCAAACAACGTGATAGTGAAAAGTCTCCAACACCAATTGACTTTTTTGGCCTCACAAAAAGAAATTAATCGTGACCCAATTAATTTAAATAAGCAGGGAAGCTTGGAAAAGCCTGAAGAAAGAATCAGATAATGATTATGTGAACTATATTGAAGAATCCTGCAGTGATAATTAAAGTCCTGCTCACCATCCTGATCTCCTGCCAAGGGTATGGCTTCATAGAACAGTTGAGTAAAATTAACATCTGCCCTGCGTGGAAGTCTCATAGCCTTTCCCTGTGCTGCTGGATTCCCCCCACGCACCCTTCACTTTTCCCCTGCTCTATTTCTGGCTCTGCAACATAGAAAATTCAACACTCTATGTCTGTAAACAGCTACTCCTTATTTTGCTGCATTATTTTTTTTTTTGTCATTTTCACAAATTCATTCAACTCACAGTGCAGCCAAAGCCAAAATTCATACAAAGAAAGCGGTGCCAGCATGTGGCCATACCACAGTTCAGCCAGCTCAGTCCTAAGGTGCTCCAGCAGCCCAAGAAGCTGATTAAGTAGCAGCCTGGTAAATATCTTGGATCAGCAGGGATTGTTTACTTAAGAGTATGAATTGTTGTATTTGCAAAAACAATTGCCTCATTCCAAAGCATCCATCTGGATGTGCAAGCAATCATGTAAGACTGTAGAAGCATGTAAGAAGCAAATACGATATTTTTCCCTTTACTTACTCAGATCCAACATCTGAGCCTAGAAGCCATAAGACACCCAACAGCCATCACTACCAGTTCCCATATTCTTGCACCTACTAATAATCAACGGCTGACCCACCTCTGCAAATTCATTTATACAAGAATGAAGTGCATGTTATTACTAAACCAATCAACACAGTATTAACATGTAATAATTTCCACCTGAGACATACACTCATATCATCTTTTGGACAATAGGTATTGGAACTCATAATTACTTCTTCCTTGTAGTCACTCCATATCATAAAGTGGTGGGTTCACAGTTATCTCAAGAAAACATGAAGCAACTACTTAAAAAGTAGCCCCTCCTTCCTCCATCTATCTTTGTAAAAGCATTACAATGTCAGCATTTAGGAGTTCTCAGCAAGTATTAAAATTAAATCATTCCTAACATGTCAGACTAAAGTAACAAGAAAATAAAAATGTTTATATACAAATATCTAAAAAAAAGAAAGGAAAAAAAAAGACAAAAAACCACACAAGTGATAGAAAGATGGACACTGCCTCAAGAATCAGATTTTAAACAGACAATGTTGAACCTTGTTTTCTTTCTTTGTATACAGCTAACAAACTACAGGTCTTTGCCTAATCTGAGTGAGCAACTTGTTATTGATGCCTTCTTAGTTTCAGCAGGCAGTTTCAGACTAGGTTGGGACCTTGTTTTAGGATAACTTGCTTAATTATACAGCCTGCCCTTTCCTAGGCTCCCTATTAGATTATAATATCCTCCAATTCTCCCACCCTGAAGATTTCCTCAGTCATTAATCAGAAGCGAGATTCACTTTCAACCCACCAGACTGCCCCTGCCTGCTCTGGAGGCACTAATTGCTGCCCAGCAGTGAGCAGGCAGCCAGTCTCTGCAGAGCTCAGTGGCACGGCACAAGGCAGCCTGCCGTGTTCTTCCTGCCTGAGCATGCTTGGATCCTACTGGCAAGGTGTCCTGGTTTTTGTTGTTGTTTTTTTTCTATAATCTTATATTCTATAAAACATGTAATTTGCTAGTCATACAACACAGCACATCTCCTATGAGACCAAACACAATGGTAATCAAATCACTTTCAGAGGTAACAGACTCATGGGTGGCTGCATCCTGAACTGCCAGTGGACAAGACAAAATAGTAACAGCAAAACGAATGCATTTTTTTCAGGACTCACAGTGCATGTGAAACTCATCAGTATCTGTGTAATATGTTGGCAGCTATTTGAATACAAACACTTCTACTTGCATTTTCTAAGCATGGATCATCAGAACTTGACCTTGTCTGCCTTAGACCACTGATTACACTGGGCTATGAACATTCAAACCTACTATTTGCATCCTCGCTGTCCTCCTTACTACCTTCTCACTGCTGTCATGGTTGTGACTGGCACTGGTCAGTTTGAATTCAGTAGGGGGTTTGTAATAAGGCTTATTTTAGCAACTTGGGTTCCCTCCTGTCATACAAAAATATCGTAACTCTCAAGACATGGTTTGATAACTTTAATGAGGCTCTGCAATTTACAATAGTTGCAATAATTCACAAAATATTAGAAATCACATATACATATAAACTTTTCCTGTTTTACAAGTCAACCAGGACGAACTACACAAGCTACATTTACACACATAACAAAATGAAACATTGATGAGCTTCATTCACTGATCAAACACCTCAACAATTTACGGACCAACATTTTTCTGCAGCTGCTAAAACAAGAGCAAATAAGTTATGTCAACAGATACACTGGCATCACATTCTACAAAATGAAAAGGCCAAATTGAGCACTGACTAAATGCTCCCAAATTCCAGTGGAACTCACAAGAAGCGACAGTGCTGAGCTTATACCAGCATCAAATATGTACACATTTCATAGCTTCTGTGATTGGCAAAATACATCGCAGAAAAAGTCCTTAGGGTAAATGAAAGCATTTCATTTCATTACAAGCTTATTTAACCCATTAATTTTCTAACTTTTTTAAAACAAAAATTTGAAATATTTAAACATTTTGTTTTTTTTTTTAATTTTCCAACTCAAACTCTTCTCACAAAGAACATGAATTGGTACTTTGTGAGTAGTTTGGGTCTCTCAGACTGTCTTCTTCATGAATCAATTTTTAACCACTTAGTCCAAATGTGCTAACATTTCACTCATGTTATTATTTGAAGTTAAATAGGTAAAAATAAAATAGTTCTACCTTAAAATAATCCTTCTATTACAAAGTCTGAGACTCTCATTTTTGCTTCTAAACAAAGTACAGTCACAAAAGCCAACGCTTCTTTTAGCAGCAGTAGAGGTGAAAGGCCTCCTGTATAAAGTCCTTGAAACCTTCAGACACCTTCAAATATACTGCATGTACTCAGCACTTAAGACGTGGACCCTGCAAACATCAAGTATGCAGTTTGCTTTTACAAATAAAAACCACACTCACAGTGCAGTTCCCTATGCAACTGTTTTACATGAGACCTGTGTGACCTTTCACAAATTGAGCAGAAATACCTTATGAGCATTTCTGTTTATACATTAGGGAAACCCTTCAAGGAATTTTCTTCAGTGTGGGGATAAAGAATAACATAAAATAAAATAAAATAAGCCCTATTCTTTATACAGACTAACCACAGCTTTATGTTTGTTAATTTCAATAAAATTTACTGAAAAGACAAACAACTCACCAATAGGTC
This sequence comes from Aquila spilogaster, assembly GCA_024606505.1. Lineage (NCBI taxonomy): Eukaryota > Metazoa > Chordata > Aves > Accipitriformes > Accipitridae > Aquila > Aquila spilogaster. The sequence continues at coordinate 20,218 of JANHGO010000843.1, forward strand.
TAAACTGTAACTGTAAGCAAGCTGAGCTCATCTGCTTCTAACTGTGTTCCCATAGGGAACCTAATGTTTTATCAGGGATCGGAAAGGGACACATATGCTGATGAAGTTTGCATCTCTCCCAAAAACTCATGCAACAGTAAATAATTTAGAGTTCAAGTCAATAAACCAAACAAACTAGATCATTCAGTAAGCTAGCCACAAACAAAATGTCTTTTATACATCTAATGGGAAAATGAATTGCCTAGAAGCAAAGAATACCGTTAGGGAAAGGATGGTGGATTTTATCCTAGGAAGCAATGACTTTGCAAAGGCTTTGGGAGTACCACTGGTAGATGCAGCTACCCCTTTTAAAAAACACCTTAGAGATCATTTTCTCACCTGTATGCATTTTTAAGAATCCTGCTAAGGTAAAGGATTTGGAACCCTGTTCACTTTAGTACCTAGGAGAAATCTAGGGAGATTTATCATTCTACAGCCAGTTTTGGCAGGGATGTATGCTAAAGTGAATGAAAACATTCAAGTGCATCTTCTGGAGTAGCAATATCAAACTGGTAAGCAACAAGAGAAAATTATTCACAATTTAAAACAAATGCCAAACCACTGAGCCTTAGAATTCATTGAAAAGTATTGCCCATCTACGAGCATTGCTTCCATCATCTCTTCATACGCTGCGTTTAATTTTATTGCCCTGTTGAGCTGAGCGGCTGTAGATTTATTTGTTTGGAACTTACTGGTGACTCAGATATTGCTGCAACCTTTAAGGAATTCTTGATGGAGCTGAGTTCCCACATGTGTAAGTTTATGATGTGCGTGCCACAACATCCCCTTGTGATCTTGTACAGGTTTTTAAGTACGGCTTTCCGGAGAAGAATGTACACCCAGGGATCTAAAATCTGATTCCATGTTGCCATTCGGAGAGCAAAAAGTATTGTTTCACAGTTCTCCTTTGAATGACTTGCATTTATCCCAATTCTGGCCATTGACACCTGAAAATTGAACAATTTAAAATTATGCATTGAAAAAATACAGCAATTGAGCATGTAAATGTGTGAAATCATTTTAAGAGTATCATTAAGCATTACATCTCCACAGCATCAGTGCATCTCCATTGCAAAGTTAATAATTTCATGCATGTAACAGTTATCATTCTAGAAATTCTCTCATGTCTCACATAAGATGAGCACACGCTTCTGCTGAATTACTTATGCTAAAACTTAAATGGATGGTGGTGACCAGACAGAGAAGACCATCCAGAAACAGAAATCAATTTGAGCAAGGAGTAAAAAATTAGCCAGAATCTAAGCTAATAAAGCATGACAAGACTATTCCAGGACTGCATTTTGTAAAGGACATCATGAGAACAGAACATTTTTTACAAAGCATATTTACTTTTTCATGTCTCCAAAGTGACAGTCTGCATAAAGAACACAGCACATTGATCTCATCACAATGAATGTGACAGAATATGATTTATTTACACTAGAGAAACAAGAGAAATAAAAGGTCAAATTTCCAGGAAAATTTAAGCCATATTGACAAAGGCCACCAATACCCTTCCTCTTGCCAACACTCATCCACTTGCAAAGGCAAAGGAAATGCTTGCTGCACATGGATAGTCACCCACCACCACTTAGTTTCTCAGTCCAGCTCAGCAGGATTACTTTGGGCAGAGGACACCCAATGGGCACACAAGCCAACACAGCTCTGTAAGCTCTGTCTGGCCTCTAGCCTTGCAGGGCTGCAGCCTAAGCATTGAATCACCAGGCCAACTGAAACATACAGTGTTGGGGCTCCTGCCCTGCAGAGACCTCTGTAGGCTTTCCGCCACTGAGGTTTTGTAACCTGAGTTCCTGTGTGAAGAAAGCTCAACTGAATAAAGCCAGGAATGTGCCAGAGGATGGTAAATTATCTCTCTCTATTATTAATGTTAAAAGCACATGAAGACTTTTTTGGTAGAAAGATGAAACACTGTACGGCTTTCAGTTCCAAAGCATTTAAAGTGATACAGTGAAGTAACTAAGAAACAAGATATTTTGCAACTGATGCTATGAGTACACTGATTTATTGAGTGATGAGAGGTAGGGTCAGTCTGTACAAGTGCAGAGTCCTATTTTCACAAAGATACATTGTAAAAAAAAAAAAAAAAGAACATGAAAAAAAATGAATGAAAACACTACTGCTCAAGATTCTAGCAAACCCGTTTCACTTCTTTAACATAATTCTTAGTACTGCTAGGCCCGGATTGTATCTTGCAGGTCACCACATTTGGGGATAAATTTCCACAGGGGAGCAGACAGAGTGAAAGCATAAAAGGAGACTGTACTTGCTTGGTTAGGCATTTGGTTAAGAGTTTCTGCATGGACAACTGTGGGAGCAGGGAGGAGAGCCCACAGGAACATTCCTAGGGAAGCTGGTAAGACTGGCAGAGGCACAGCTGGGAACCAGTGAACGGAGGGGGAGGAATGTCTGAGCACCATGCCAACACAAATAGCTACAAGTCAGTTTACTGAATCTGCCTTTCACCCCACAACTGTTGGGTGCATTCCTCTCTGACATCAGCAGCCCACCCAAACTTAGACAGATCCTTTGACTTTTGCATGAGATGTTTTCTCAGGACAGGCCAACATTTTATTTATTAGAGGTCCAATACCATAAGGCAAATTCAGATGGAGTACTCCTTACTCGTGCAAGTAGAACTGGCAGCAAAAGACAGCACAACAGAGTTCAGACCAACATCCTTATCTGATATATAGCATGTTTGGCTTAATACAGATATACAGCTTCCTAATTTGCTTCTTAATGTTTCTGTGAGTACTTCAAAATTCCATTTGTTCTTCTCTCTCATTCTGCAAAGCTAATAAATGCCAAATCCAAATTAATTCTATGCCCAGAAAAAGAGGCAGCAGAGGTGGCCACTTAAGAAGAGTAGCTGCATCCGTATTTTGAAAAACTATCATTTTCTTACATACCTAGCACACTTGAGAGATTCCTTTCTATTTAGCATTAATAATCTCTAAGTGAATAAACTCATTCGTTCTTCAACTTGCTGCCTAAACACTAAGTAACTCTGTCTGGATTATGGATGTCCTTAAAGTGCTATCTAACAATCAGGAAATGTGATACATAATTTTATGGATTCTGATACTTAGATAAGCTTCATCTGGGACATGTAAGTTATGTCTTATGAATACTGGATGTACACAGAATAATGCATGTGTGTACAAGTAGTAAATAGCTTCTGCACATAGCTTAAGCAAGTCAGCTGTGAATTCCAGTATTGGAAGTACTGAGATAAAATGTTATCTACAAATTTTGTTTCATAAAATAAGAACTTTCTTAAATTAATTGGGAGTGTTATTCAGAAATAAGAAAATATTTCCCTTTATTTTTTTATAACTAAAATCACTGTAAAGCAATATACCAACTTTCTGAAGATCTGTGAGGCTGAGAATTCTATGTAGGCCTGGAATAAGACAGAGAAATCTCAGTCCAGCTCCAAGCACGAGATAATCCTCAGTATTTTCATCCTAAAACACATGTGGCAGAGTAGCAGCAGAGACAGAGATGGCTCCAGCATATCATCCCTGGGTGTGAATTGAAATAGATCCACTCCACCAAACAGTCTGCACTTCTCTGGGAGCTCTTTGGTACCTAAAGATAGGAAGGCTTCAGGCAAATGAAACCAACCGCACACCAAGAGAGGACAAAGAGGAGACCATGGACTAAGTTTACTATAAATTATTACTATCACACTTTAACATTCATCCTTATTTAATTTTAAATTCAAATCTTTTTAAATCATGAACAGTTAGAAGGCCTCATGTGCTACCATCCCTCAAAGTTTTTCATTGAATCAAAACACTCAGTCTGGTTTCGCTCCGTAGGTGCGGGAAAGTCATGTCCCAACTGGCACAAGTCTCCAGCTCAGAAGCTGGAACCAGAGCTTGCTAAAATGCTGATTTATGGGAGCAAGACCTCCTCTGAAGGCACAAAACCGTCACTTCTCTTCTTATTTGGCTAATACTGCTCAGTAATTAGGTCCAAGCTGAGAAACCAATTCGAAGAACAATGTGCTTTTTCCTTTTCTGCAGGTCTATCAGGTTAGTGAGATTAAGGAATTCTGTTGCCTGTAGCCAGTAGTACACAAGTGAGGAAGAGGGAAATGGAACATGACCGCATCTTATCTGGTTGCCTTTGATCTCTACAACTGATTTTAATATCCATGCAGATTCAGCAGCATGACTCAAAAAATTAATCCCCAGCTGGTAAATAAGAAATGTAACTCATGACATTTTCGAACATATTTAGTAATGCGAAAATCCAAATAGTATTTTGCAGAATTACACAATGCTTATATGAATACAGCTGTAATATGTCTCCCTGGCTTATGAAAAAATGAAAGTATCACTTGATATAACCAATACAATTCAAATGTTCTTTAGGAAAGTAACTCTAAAAGCACTAGTGAAAAACACTGACTTTTTTAACCAGTTTCTCTCACTTATGTTAGTCCTTGCTGGTTTAAGTAAAGACCAAAGAGCTCTCTGTACCCCCAAGTTAATACAGACAAGTCCAAATTTGTGTCAAGCACAAACTTGACACAATGCATTAAACTTCTCCATTATTTTTTTCCAACTTTAGGTTTCGCTACAAATAAAGTTTACTTTTCAAGATCCAAAATGTCACATGAAAAAGTTTTAAAAACATTTTGAAATTGTTGACTTCTGCAACTGCATCATGCATTCAGCATTAGAGAATTGTCATTTCCCTTAGGTACACAGCTCAGAGCAAGAGAACAAAAAAAAAAAGATGAATAAAAAAAAAAAGCAGCTAGCTCCAGAGCTTCACACCACTCTCCAAATATAAACAGCATGTCTTTAATTTCCCTTCCAATTGGATCTCAATTAGATGAGAATAACTAACAAGCTAAATGGCAGTGCTGATCAGTTACATTCCTGTTAAGACTGAAGGACAGCCAGTCAAAACAAGAAGGAGACTTTAAAGCTAGTTAGGAAATAAGGCAAACTGTAGTACTACTTCAATGTATTTCAGCTCATAAACTTGAAAAACAGGTTCTATCCCTGACTTCAGGAAAGTGGATAAAAGCCCGTCACCAGAAGATTGGCCTGGAAAGCACAGTAGACAGGCAAATTCTGTTTGTAAACAAATATCAGAAATTCTCTTCCCCTGTAAGTCAACCTTTAGTCTCCATTTCTTTGTAGGAGCCTTACAGACCTTCCTAAATCTCTTCTTTAGGATTCCACTGAAAGCATTTATAAGAATTTCCATCATGGTAAGGAAGCCCATGTTTTTTTCAGTATTTGCAGAGTACTTATATTTTGTCACTGTCATGGATGCCTATGATGAATCCAGAGGTGCAAATCCCCTCCTCCTAAACCACATTGGATACATGGTAGTATTCTATGGACTGTGTTGCTCCCTATGGATACAAAAAATACACCTACTTCATTATTTTTAACTTCTGGAAGTTTTTGGAACTTCCAGAACTCGAATATACTTCAAGGAAGTTGCAGTTTGCTGTAGGTAAGATCTGATTAGAAGATAATAATTTATAACATTCTCTAAAGACAAACTAAGAAAATACATGCAAAGGAGAGAGAGAGAGATTAGGAAATCAAAATTCCATGCACATTTGATGTACAATTTTGTATTGCCTAAAAACAGCAAGAAGAAACGCAGACAGCAGATGGCAAATATAGTTTCATAAATACCATGCTGTCACCCAATACCACAACAATACCACAGTATACAAACTGAGTATTTGTTGCAACAAAGCTGAGTGTGCTTCATTTTGTTTTTTCTTTGTTTCTGTATCAGTCAGTTGAAAAGCAGTGGCTTCCAGGAAAAATATTATTTAGTGCAGCACTTCTGCAGTCACCATGTAAGCACATACACTGTACTACTTACGGCACATTACACTTTTCATGTTATATATATGCAATATTTGTCTTTCCCAAAATGTATTCTCTTCCCTTTTCAAATAAAAGTGTAGACTATGCCTTCAGCTTCTATATACTAGATAATTATTTGGCCAAGCAAGAATATTTTAACCAAGCATAGCAATTTTGTATTTTAAAAATATGTTATTTAAAAGGATAACACAAAATGCATCAGCATGTTGTCCTTCAGATCAAAGTCTAATGGATACATTTAACAGGATACATAATGCCTCCATGTGTAAAGTTTTGCAGAATCAGCTTTTCGCAAGCAGAAGTAAAATAGGGGATTCTCCTTTTCCGCCATATAATCTTCTGTGAAAAAAATATAATGTCATTTAAAATTAATAATGGATCCACTGACACTATTCAGCTGGGGGGAAATCTGTGTCTGCCTCCTGAAATCAAGTTCCAATCTATCACACACAAATCAAGAAAGGTGACAACTATCTGCCACATTACACATCTTTAACAATTCATGTTTACATAGTATTCTGTTAAACACAGTCCAAGACATCTCCCCTGCCAGAGATACAGTCCTCTATGGGAAACACAGGACACAAATGACGAAGAGACAGAATCTGAAAAGACCTGGACCAGAGGTAGCTGAGGTTGCAAAACCTTTTGTGGCTGCTTATCTAGCCTCTGCGTGTTCCATATTTACCACCTCTAACATGGAGCTATGTAAGCCTTTTAGGTATTGCAAAGAAAAAGACACTCAGAGCTCAGAATCTGCTTTAGCAGTGGGGGCTGGATTAGATGACCTGCAAAGGTCCCTTCCAACCCCTTCGATTCTGTCATTCTGAGAAACAGGGAAATGCAACACTTTATATGAGTCCATGAACATAATTTCAAATCTTTCTTTCTCAAACTCAGTTGATCTTATCATCAGGTAATTCTTAAAAAGTCAATGACACTGCTTCATGAACATGAGTATCCCTTCTCCTGGCAAGATCAAAACCACCCTTGAAAATTGGTAGGTCAGACCTCACCACAACTAAACACCAAAGGTCCACAGACTGGATACAGCATACAGATAACACTGTAGCCAGGACACTGGATGTCTGACATCCAGCAGCTCAGCTCCACATGATCTTACCACATAACTGCTCCTCACTGAGGCCATTCAGTTCTTCTGGGCTTTCTGCTCTCCTCAAGCAGGCTCAGGTCTGCAGAGTACTTACAGTCTATTGCATTCTATTACTGTGCCATTAGAGTCAAGGGGATATTTTTGCCATCTGTGTTTTTACAGCTCCAGGCAAAATGTTTACGCGTGGCAATATACTTTCTGAACAAACACTTAGAAGCATCATTTGAAATGACATTTTTATGTATGCAAGAATTTATCAATCTTACTGAACAAAATGTAGAGTGCCATAACATTATACTCACCGTTTATATCTTAACTGCTTCTGGCATTATCATGCTCTCTATAAGGCAGAAATGCAATTACGATGTAAGCCCCGCAAAAAGAAGGGATTTTGGTGTGCACATGCTAGCAAACATTAACCAAAACCAGAGCTTTTGTTTTCCATCAGCTTTCCACTTAAAGAGTACCTACAGTAACCTACACACGGCTTGGGCTTGAACAAAATATTCCAGGTCACTTCTCTTTGTTCCTCCAAAAGAATCTAGATATTTCAATCTTGGATTGATGGTCTTTTTTCCCTTCCTCCTCTTCTCCCCTTCAAAACTACGCATAATTTTGTTCAGCTAGCTGACAACATAATTACTCTAGCAGGTTAACTGATTAACTTATTTGAACCAAAAGAACAATGGATATGGATAGAGAAGAGTTTAGCACTGAAAACAGTAGATGACACACTTCATACTGAAAATACATAGACTACTGCTGCCTAATGAGACATATAACAAAAATCTTTTGTACAGAAAATTCATTTCACAGATAAAATGAAAATATATTTTACCCAGCAATGTTGAAACTTTAAGGACAACTGTGAGATCTCTCAGGACCAGAAAACAATAGAGTACTTATAATAAGGGCCATCCTGAGAAACACAATACAGCAAAATAAGTATTTAAAGATGTAAGAACTATAGATATTCAGGATCCATTCACTCTTCCAAGAGAGGCAGCTGGGAAAACCTTCATAGCCAGGAATTAGCATATCACCTCTTTTGTACTGGATTTGCTTGCACACTTTCACAGTCACTAAGAAGATAATCACATTTTTAACTGATTAAATTAATACTCTCACTGATTTACACAGACGCAACAGAACTTAACTGGCTAATACAAATGCTCAAATAAAGAATCACAACAAACACATAATACTGGGAGGAGGGAGACAACTGTGAGAACAGAGAAAAAAGAGACTATATACAGACAGTATGAAAGAGGAGAAAGGAGCTGCCAAGGTCCATAACTATACAATGAATTCAGCATTTAATTACTGTTATGTAAGAGATCAAATGTATGTCTCAGAAGTAGACTACCCTTCCAAATACCATCACATTCATGCTGCTTCATTACTAAAGTTATCCTCCACTGGATTTACACATACGAGGAAAGATGCAATACAGATTCAGCACCCACTACCAACCATAGGCAAACCTCTCACTTACTTCTTCAAGAGCACAAAAACATAATTCTATACAGGTTGCAGGAACTGCTGGTTGTCATGTTTGTTGTTCTCTCAGATTTGTTAGGTCTGCCTAAGAAACCAAGAATTAGACTGAATTCTCCAAGGATTCCTTGGACTGATCGCTCCTTGATTTCAGAGGAATGGCACATATATGCAGGCTTTTGCGGGCTTTCAAGTCAGATACAACTGAAATGACAGATATCCATACACAGTAGAAGCAGGAAAAAAGGGAGAAGAATTCCACCCTGAGTATGTCATGACACATAGCAGCCTCTTCATCTCTTCTAGAATGCAGATGATATTGATGTGCAATGATGCCCCCAAGGCCTCAAATAATGACATGTCTAAAAAAGTAATGAACCTATTGTCTATCAATGGAGTCAGACCTCCTATTTAATGTTCTGAGAAACTATAGTGCTGATTACATGAGTGTAGGACAAAAAAAAACATTAATTTTTAGTTATATTTTGTGTGTTTATGTTTACCACAGATACAATTATATGGTAAAAAAAAAAATCTTATTTTAAATATGGACTGCAATACTAGTTATTTCATGATTTCATGCTATCTGATTTGCTGTATTTACAGATCTGACTGGAGGCAAAGGAAGGTGTGAAGCGCTCCCTTATTAAAGTTATTTATTCTATATATCACTTGGGACAAGTACACTCAGAAGCTATGAACTGAACTACTAGGGCTAATAAATTTATATTACATTCACAAAATGGGAATATTTAATCTAAAATATTTTTATTTCTAATGTTGGCGAATAAATTAGAAAGGACTGCTGTGCAGTTGGATGACCTTATAGGTGGAGAGGGAACTAAAAATCAAATGTCCACTTAAGAGTGATTTATTTCTCAGCACTTCTGCAAACCCACACTCCTGGTAAACATAAGTGACTATTACGTAGATTCACTTTTATTTCTAACACACTAAAATACTGTAAATCCTAAAATAAATTGCTATCACTTGCATGGACTGTTTTAACACCATTCCATGCAGTGAGGTAGATGGGAGTGCTGGCAGCACACAGGACTGAGACAGCAAGCAGCTGGAGATCAGACATTAACTTCTGGTTCTCCAATGAGAAAGTAATTCTTGGTTTCTGGGAATTTACCACTGCGGCACAATTCAGCCTCCTGCAGGCAATCATGCAGAAACAGCTCCAATGCTGAAACCTGCAGTTTGACCCACACAGGTCTTCACACAGCTCATTAAGAGGAGCTCCAAAGAAAAAAGTTTACCAGTTGCTCTCCACTTCTCCCCTGCTCTGCCTTTAGTAGATAAGAAGAATCCGTCAGCAAGAGGTGGTGTATTGCCTACAGCGCAGCTCAGCTTCACCTCCTCAGCCATTTTCATCTTATCGAATATGAGAATGAATCTGAAAAACTAAACTGCATTTACCAAAACTTCACCGTAACTGCTTGTGTAAACTATTTTGGCAATGTTCTGCTACCTGATCAGTATAATTTCTAAGAGCAGCATTCACAAATCCCAGTATGGTGATGTGCTCCTGTTCTGTTCAACACCACACATGTATACAACAAGCAGTACCCCTCCTTCCTGCAGGAGTTTATAACCCAAGTAAACAGCTGTAATTCCACAATTTCTTATTATTTAAATGTAAAATTTAAGTCTTAAAAGCAGATGAAACAAGAATGAAAATAACTGAATTAGAATTGCTCTATTTTAAACAGTTTGGTTTTTTTTTCCCAGAGGTGGAACCAAACAAAGCATTCTCTCAGACATTAACAGATTCTGCACTACTGAGATAAGCAACTTCTGCTAAAAAGTATTTATAATCACTTTGAAAAAACTAAGAATTAACACCATAATAACATAATGATTATCTTACAAAATACATGAATGTGTATTGCACACGGAAGTCTGCCCGGTGAAACCTGGTGAGTTTCTGGAGTTACTCCATGTGAGTGTATTTGCCCCAGAGACTTTTCCACACTAAGTTTACCATTTAAAGGCTTCTGATAGACAGAAAAAAAGATCTTTCCTAAAATAACAATCCAAAAATGGTTATGCAGTGTATGACATTTTCCAAAAACGGTTATGCAGTGCCTGATATATTCAAGCAAGAAAGGCCTGAATAAGTGTCGTACCCAGGAAACAGGGAGAATCCACTCATATCAAACAAAATTGGAAAGTACCTCAAACTTTCTATATCTATCACAGCATATCACAGCATGCCAATTGAGTAAAGGAGGGAAGGTTAAGCATCGTAACTTGGTTAAGGTTTTCAGAATTTGAATGGAAACTTCAAAACTGAAAAAAAAAGAATCAAAATTTTCTGTGATAGCCACTGAAATCTATCGGGAATTAAATACAGTTTCAATTTATAGACTATTATGGTTTAATTTTGTATATAAAATTCAAATTGAATTTTGAAATAATTTTGAAAGAAAAACAGTACCACATTATTTTGAAAACACAATGTTTTCACATGGTTGGAATTCTGCCTTCCCTACTTTATCTCTCCGAAGCAAAGTAATCTCATTGCATCCTGATGGCACTGCATTTTCAGAAAAAGGCTTTACTTAAGTTTTTCCAAACAGCACAAGTAAACATAAATAACGAAAACTATAATTATGCTTCTTCCAAAGTCTTTACTGGTAGAGAACAACCTGTCAGCTTCAGATCTTCTTTCCTTCCTGGTTCCTATCCCTACCGCAGGACAACATGCTGACTACTGTTCATTTCTTCTTCTTTACTGTTGAGAGCTGCTCAACTGCCTGACTTCTGTGAGAGGGAGGCAAACATTTACATTTGCATTACAAACAGACACATTTAATACAGTCTTTCTAAGTAGTCTATGATAAACTAAGCCCTGGCCCACAGTTAAAAACATTTTTAAAAAATGAATCATATTTCTCAGAAAGGCAAAGACATTAAGAGCTCTACAAACTGCAAAAGGTGAAAACGGGAACAGAATGATTCTGAACACTAAAAGAGTATCTTTGAAATTCAGTATTATTTTAGGTGGGCTTACTCATTTGAGCATTACTCACCCAAAATCAGTGTTCTTTTTCTTTCAATCTTATTAACTGCTAAAGTCAGCAATTTATTCCACAATATCTTTCAGCCTACAATGAATGTTAGGAATGGTATAGCAACACTTCAGCAATGCAGCCTTGAGTGTCAGTTGTGGATGCCCCATCCCTGGAGGTGCTCAAGGCCAGGTTGGATGGGGTTCTGGGCAGCCTGAGCTTGTGGGGGGCACTCAGTCCACAGCAGGGGCTTGGAACTGGTCTTTAAGGTGCCTTCCAACCTAAGTCATTTCATGATTCTAAGTTTCACAGTGCTTGTGCAGCAAGCAAGCTCGTGCTGGCTGCAGCTTTGACTGGCAACATCTGTCAGCAGTGGTTGTGGCCAAGCAGCCATCCAGGAGAGCCAGGAGGCTGACCTGCATTCAGCTACAAGGGCCCAAGGGTGAGGCGTGGACCAACATCCTGGGACGTGTGTCTGCTGCATTTTCTAACTACGAAAATCATCAGCCAGAGAGCACCAGAGAATTTTTAAGTAAATATTCTGTTCTAGTGACAATACAACCAAAAACATTTGAAGGCAAACAAACAGTGCTAATAAAGCAATGAGCCCATATAAATGATCCCCACTGCACATATAAGCATAAATTAGTATAAAGGAAATTCAGTTAGCTTTAAAAGAATACATTGAGACTCCTCAAGTGCAACTTGGGTATAAACTCCTGGCAAAGTGTTGTTGTGCTGTATACACGTGAGTACACATACAAAAACATGAAAATGAGATGTACACAGGATTGCCTTGTCCAGAAAAGTGCCTTGTACAATATGCAACAACATGGCCTAGAATTTAGTTACTGTAAAATCTGCAATCCACCCACTTTCTTTATCATGCACCAACTGTGAGCTTGCCTCAGCACCTGAAATACCCACTGAAACAACTGGAGCAGGGGCCAGCATGAGCATATTGCACTGAGAACCACTCCGTCAGCACAGCACTGCCCTTCTTGCCTCCCCCAGCAATGTGTTCACTGGAGGACCACTAAGACTGGAATTCTAGGTTGGACTGATTGAGCAAACTGGAAGCTAAGTGCAGCCCTAGATGCACAAAAAGCAACCATTGAGCCTCATTGCATTCAGAATTTGGAGGACACCAAGTCAGAGTTCAGACACAATTAGAATAACAAATTGGAAAGGGAAGAGATGTTGTGAGAAGTGACTGCTAGAAATTAACCTAGGTAGTAAAAATAGCAGCTTAACAAGAGTGGATTTAATTATATGAAATAAATAGCTGAGATCTTTTCCAAAAAAGAAAAAAAGAAAAAAAGAAAAAGAAAAACAGAAGAAGTGGCTGTTTTCTGCAGTAGAGGGGAAGTGAAACCAGAATGAGAGGATTCAGGTAACTGCATGGAAAAAAAAAGATCTTAAGAAGAATAATTTAAATGTAACAGTATTTTTTTCATGCTAGGACGTGTTTCACACTTGAAAAGGATTAGACTTTTCTCCATATCATAATTTGTTCCTGTAGACAAATCTCTGTGAAATAAACCCCCTCTTCTCCATAATTACAGGAAGTTTGCTTTGCTATCACAGAAATAGAATTCAAAATGTGTCTATCCCTTGAGCCCCACAGAACCTGATGTACTGAAGTCAGGATCTGCTCAAGTGAACATAGCTCCAAAGCCAAGCTGCTTCATGACAGGCCAGTTTCACAAAGCAATTTATGTCATCAGTGATGCTTGTCACAAAATGCTCCAGCCCAGCTATTTGCTTTGAGAATCCAAGCCCTAGAGACCAAATTTATCCAACAAAATTCACATATCCTAAGACAAGCAAAGATGAAAAACGATGACTTATTACACTTAGAAGTCAACGTTACTATCTTCGGAACATATATTCCTGGAATTACCCATCACAAAACAAAATGATTTGGATTGTAAGAATAAATGTGCCTCTGTGAATCACTGACCACACAGATTATTGGAAAACTCATGAACTTCACTTGTTCTTTACTGTCAGTTTCCTTGCCCATTCAGCTCCTCAAAAGAAGATAAATGTTTCCCCACAAAGGAATAAGCAGGTTGATAACTCCCAGTGGGCAGATCCCTTGCTGTTTGCATTTAAGAATTATGAAGGAATTCAAGGAATAACATTTCTTAAGTGATAAATTCCTTCTTCCCCTCACTCCCTTATGGAAACATTCCCAAGCAGTTGCAGAGAACTTGAGAAAGTTGCCTATTTTTGAGGAGCAAACAAGAAAAAAGAGAGCTTCACAAAAGAAATCAGAAGAAAGTCCCTGTCCAACAGTCCCAGCCACACCATGGGCTCTGTTTCTGAAAAAAGCTTCAGATCTCCAGGCATCTTAAAATGGAGGTGGAGACAGTTTATAATATTATGCATTTTTTGTATATGCACCTGTTTGGTGCATAAATCAAGCTCAGTTCCACACCAGACACCATGAAGGGTGATGGATCTAATGCCAGTTAAGGGAGGTTTTAACAAAGGACAGCGAATGAATACATAACTCCACTTGAAATATATATACGTATTAAAAGGCAGCAATAAAGTAAATCTGCACCAGATTACGATATTGGATAGACTTTTGTTAACCACACATATATGACAACTGACGTAACACCAGACTGGATCGAAAACAGAAGAAAAATAAACAAACTAATCCCCTGTCAGATGGCAAATCACTTTGAATAAATCCCAGCTCTGATATTTGCAAACCACACATGGCATAAACTGTATCGCCTTTCTCTACCTTCTCTTCAAAATGTTTGTTTGGTTTCTCATTGCTTTGGTTTAGACAGGGGTGAGTCACTCTCAAATAACATTCTATTGTATACACCCCACAGGTCAGAGGGCATGGGTAAAATTCTCAGTTTCAAAGACTGACACTGATTTCTAGATTTAACCTTAAGAAAAAAATTAAACAAGCAAATGAATGCAAAGCAAACGTGTAATTAGATATTTTGTCAAATAATTTCATTTATGGACACCTGATTGTATTTATTTCAAGACATATTTATATAGGTATACGCTGCTTAAACTATAGAATCTAAACCATTAATTTCACAACTTAAAAGCCCTGAGAGGTTGCAGATAAATACATGCATAGATTTGAATCAGCAATTCACCATAATTCATACAGCTTGATAAATTCTGGATCTCTTTGTTGCAGCGCTTAAGCAGTATGCTCTTAGCAAAACTTTATTCCACTCAATCTGCACGCTCCACTGCTGCCCAATAAAGCTTGCTGCCTTAATGCTGTGCTTACAATTCTCTTGTGATTTCTGAGCGGAATGCTTTCAAATCCAAGAGAAAGTTGGTAATTCAGATAATTAACTTTGATGTACATTCTGCAGTCCCAACAGCAAAGTCCCCACCAAGGACCAGGTCTTGTTGCATTTCCCAAACTCTCTGCCTAACACATTAATTGTTTGCTTCCTTGAAACTTACTTCCAAGAACTAAATCCTATCTTACACTGACTTTTTAAACTTCTCATTTCTCACATTTATTTGCCCATAGTGCAAAACTCTTTTCTATACTGATGGGCTAACTTTGGTGGTAGTTTGGTGCACTTCAGTTCAAGCAGTGTAGGAGCAAAGCACTGAGAGCTCGCAATGCACAGAAAGTATGAGAGATTTGCACCATGAAATTTGTACAGCGTCTGACGAATAGACCAGAATTGCTTGTGCACCACCTCCCTCTGCAACCCATTCTCAAAAACTACCAGGTACCAAATTTAAGGAAGAAACCATCCTATATCACCAGCTGATGAGACCACCATGCTCTAAAAAGGCTCTGAAAAAAAAACTTCTGCTGGAATAATAATTCATTGTAAAGTACAACCTAGATGAATGTCAATACTTATAAGAAAAGTAGCACTGTAATTTTATTAAAGATTGACGATATTTCTAAAAATGGTTTTATAAATGAAAATTGAAAATGAAAAGTATAAGAAATCACCAAAGTTACCAAGAGCAAACAGAAGAGTTGCAACTCAGTGTTCCTTCAAACGCTGGATAAATGAAATATCTCTTTTCTTGAAAAACACCTATAGCTCTCTTGACAAGCAAAGTGACTGCAGCCTTTAAGGAAAGTTACTTTATATGAAAATAAACGTCAGAGAAGGATAAAATATTGTTTTCTCATGAAAATTAAAGCCATCCCTTCCATTGCTTTTTGTGATAACCATTCAGTGTCTTGTCCCAAGTGAACTTTTGAAGCGTTGGAAGTTACTGGAAGTAAAGTCATTACATGAGCTTTCTGGACTGCTCTGATGACTTTATTTATGCTATGTATTCAGCAATCAGGACACTGACAAAAGCTAACATGAATTTCAAGTATGTTGTAGAGCAAGTCTAGAAAAATCAGTAGAGAAGCAGGGGAAATTCCGTCATGGTTGAACACAAGTGACAGTTTTTGTGCATTTCAGTGAGGCACAGGCATATCCCAACACTCTCCTTCACGTCTGTGACACCAGGTTAATTGGCTGCTATCTGCCAGATGTACCCAGCTGCTGCAGCTGCTGGAATCTATTTTAGAAGCAGTTCAGGTACCTCCATACTATATCAAAGCCAGTGAGCAGATGAGATATGACTGGATCTGATTCAGATCTCAGATTTAAATTTCTATTTTCGTAAATTCTAACCAAATTTACTCCTTGTTCACATCAGAGAAAAGCTATCAGACACTGTTCCCAGGAAACAAATTGAGCTTTAATATTAATTGTGACTTAACCTCTCTCACCCTAGCAAAAAATTAAAGCAGCTTCAGCCGGGTTTACATCGTTAAACACCTTTAAAAACCCATCATACCACAGGAGCCGTCAAATTTTTTTTGCCATATCATAATCCCATTTCCAATGACACAACTCACTGACAGCACACAGTACCCTGAGCACCACCGGCTGCTTTGGAAGAGTCACAGTACTTACTAGCAAGGAGCTCTAAGTCACAGCCCGCACAGCTGAGAAAGAGCCCCAAGAGCACAGAGCAGCTTTGCTAGAGATCTGTCTGGATTACAAACACAGCTTGATCAGGTCTGAAACAAATTTTTACATTTTTACATTTTTTTTAACTACTGCCAACCACTGTTTTTTTTTTACGTAACTCTAAAGCAAAGCCCTTAATACCCTGCTAATGGAATAGAGAATTTTTATGTTCTTAACTGTTATCTTCTGTAGCATAGTTCGCAAGTAGCAGTAAACTGTAATAATAACAAAGAACAGGCTAGCATAAATAAAAATTGACAGGAACCACAGTACAGACTAAATAGAATTGCCACTCCAAGATTTCACTGAATTTTTGGATGAGTTCAATATTTGTTTTAAATTATTCCACCACCCCTCTGCTACCACTGTCCGCTTCGCAGCACCAGCAATGAAGCCTTCACAATCCCCATGCATTTTGTTTGCTCGATGTACTTCACTTATGATCAAGGTGAAGAATAATTACTGATTTTGCTATAGAAGCAAATGTATATACATCACGGGCAATATGCTGTAAAATTAATACATTAAAATATGAATGAAGCTGTTATCACAGCTAAAGTACCTTTAAACCTGGAGACAAAAAGTATAAGTTTTAGACAGTGATGTGCATTAAAAATTGGCAAACACATTAGACTCTTACCAGGAATGGACTCCAGCAAATGCAAGAAACACACATTATAGCCAAGAGCTGAATGATCATTTCAAAATGGTGCGATCTGCCTTGTCTTTGTTGACTTTTAAATTTGACCCTTAAGAGGGTAATTCCTGTGACAGCATTGCACAAGAATGAAATAGCAAGGGCCAGGAACCCAAGGCAAGAAAAAAGTAAGAGATAAAATCTGTCTTCCCAGTCCTCAACATGTTCTGTTTTATAGAAGCACCA
>JANHGO010000844.1:0-37649 GCA_024606505.1 Aquila spilogaster
AAAAAAAAAAGAGATCTACGTATTGGAAACTGTAGTAATGGAAAACAGCAGAGACCTATTATGCCGTGAGAAATCTGTGCGTGCTCCCAGGAGGTGGAAGCTCACAACCTTTGCAGTAAATAGCAAGCAAGCGCACGTGCGGTTATCTTCAGAGCGAAACTGTTACTGACCACCACCAAGGTGGGGCATCCAGGGCTGCTGTAGCACACTGGCATCCCACCGGTGCTGAAACCATTTTAAAAAAGTTGCATTATCAAAATACCAGGAGAGAGGAGAAATGAAGAGCCAAGACCATTTGTTTGAAAGACAGTGCGATTAAGGATTCAAGTGAAGTAACAAAGCTGTTGGATTTAAAATGAGCTTCATGTAGTTTTTATTTTCTGAAGAAAAGTTGATGTATTATCTCCCTAACAAATGGCTCATGCTGCAGAAGTGAAGCATGACACCCTTCTCCAAATCAGACTGTTCAACTTTATAAATGACAGTGTCACCTATCACTGCGTCAGCAAGATAAAGAGATGATTTTTCAAATGGTCCGAAAGCATTTATTTTTCATTGTGTTTTCCCTATAGTGAATATTCCACTTGTACCCAAAGCATTACTGATAGATTACATAATAGACTTCCTCTGTAGCCACTGCGTAGAAGTAAATACTATATAATTTTTTATGTATAAATTATGTATACCATTGTATATAGTGTGTATGTATCTAGTATATCCATCTATATATACCCTATATGCATTTAAAATATATTAGATTTAGTAAATATTAGATAGTAAGATTATACCTATGTAGGTACCAGAAATCACAATTAACTTTGTTAATATACCATGTCTGTTACCTACTAGCCAAAACTCAACCTAAGTAACCTTGAGACCTTAACGCAAAGGTGGCCAGAGGTACAATTACACTCTCTGTGTTGGAAAAGGCTCTTTTCCTTCTCTTCTATACCTCATCCCTCTTACAGTGAGACACTTCAAGTCTTAAGGCTTAAAAACACGATTCTGGATCGCATCCGTCTTTTGCAAATGTAGTTCTAAAAATATTTACTATTCCCTTTAGGGAAGAACTTTTGAGTCAAGGTTCAGAAGATCCTTTGTTACTGCTCAATGCGTATGTTTAATTTATAAAATCTTGCTTAGTTAATGTGGTTTATCGACTTTAGGTCAGGGGGACTGTTAGATCATCAAGCCTGACCTGTGTAACCCAAGCCCTTGGATACCACCCAGAAGTTCTTGGCGTTCAAACTTCAGCATTGACCCCCTGGGTCTGAGAAGTGCACTGGAAATGTGGCTGTCCTCCTCACCCAGCTGAGCTTCAAAGCCTTTTTTTTTTTTTTTTTTTTTTCCTCCTAAGAGTTTTTTTTCTTTTCTCTTTCTTTTTTTTTTTTTCTTTGAGATCTGGCTGCAAAGCTTTGTGCTTTCTGAATCTGCTCCAGAAAATCGTAGGAGTACTTAGCTAGGGAAAGCATTGCATCGCTCCTCTCGTGTAAAACACCGGTGGGGCGAGGAGGGGGAACATGGCCGGGCTGCTGCGTTACATTGATCAGCCTCTCTGGGTGACATCGTAGGACTTGCACACAGGGAGTGGAAGAACAGGTTTCACTATTAAAAAAGCAATGTCAGACAGCAGGATTCCCACTTGAAATTAGATTACACGCCCGAGTTCATCAGCACGGCGCACTGATGCAGCCTTTATGTAAAGTGGTAATCGTGATACCCTTTGTCATAAATTTGAACTTCAACTTTGCAGCGAATCTCGTGAAGTGGCAGGCACAAGACTTCTTCATCAGCAGCTTGGGGAAGGGAGGGAAAGGCAGTCCAAAGCGGTATCTATTTCTCAGCAGTGATGAGGTCAGGTTTCCAAAGCATCAGTGTTCAGTGTGGTGATGCCTTTTTAAATGCAGAGTTGATAGGATGATGCAACTTCCAAGCGTTATGCCAAAAAAGGCAGAAGAGTGTTAAAAGAGATGACCGTTGGTGATGTCTAGAAAGACAGTTGGTTTTTTTTTTTTTTTTTTTTTTTTTGTTCTCATAGCTTCTGGCTGAGGAGCTGGTGTGGGAAGGGTTGTAGCGTGGTAGGACTGACTTTTGAGCAGCTCCTGGCAAACCAAAAGTGAACTAGCTTTAGCTAAATTAAAGTGGAGGAAGAGACTATCCATATCCTTCATATAGAAGGGCTCCAAATTTATGAAGGAAAGCACTGATTTTTTTTTTTTTTTTTTTTTTTTCTCCTGTAGCCAACTGTGCTGCCTTAAGTACATTTTCTATCCCTTTTAATCAAAGGGTGTCTGTCAGCCTTTCTCTAGTGTTGTGTTATCATAAGCAGCACAGTAATAGGTACCTGGAGAGACGACCAAATGCATTTCAGTGCTAAACAAGACTTGCAATCTGCAATAGGTTAGCTGAAATATTTTAATACCACCCAGGCTGTTGCTGCAGTGACAGTACACTCCAGCTATTGTAGAGGCTTTGCACATCTTGTTTTCACTATGTCCTTTTCCCTGTCTGCCCTCATCCTGTTTCAGATACTAAGTTTGGAGCTAGTATCGAGATCTGCTTCAAAATCTCAGGATTTTAATAATTTTTGACCATGGTCACCAAAAAGAAGGATCAAAAAGACCTGCTTGCAGGAAACTGCTTGGCTGATCATCTTTTACTATGTGCAAATAAAAATAAATTAACTTTTTGTAGTTGAAAAGTCTGAACATTCTTTTAAATGCACCAGTTTGAACCAAACGTTGATTACTGTGGCATCGCTTAGAAGAAAGTGTTTCACATTTTTAAAGTGTGTGCATGTGGTTTTGTGCATGCCTGGCTGCCTGCCTGATGTTGCAACCTGCAACAGCACAACTCTGTGGTGTAAAAAAAAGAAAAAAAAAAGTCTTAGAGGTCTTGTCACTGAGCTCTTTGTTTGCATAGGGAAACAGCTGTCTGGGATTTAATGTGCTGCTCGTAACACTGCTGTTAGGGAGCTGTAAATCCTTCCCATTTCTTCCTACTGGGATTTGATCATTATTTTTTCCCCCTTCCTAATCAAAGTGCTGTAGTCAAGTGTTGTAATTAGTGTGTATTAATTTATTGATTGTCACTGTTGTAATAATATGTAATAATAACATGACAAGATTTTATTCGTTTTATAATAACATGTTTAAATATTGTCACTTTAATTAACATTAAAATAAAGCTTTCGTGGTTTTTTTTTATCAGTTCAGTATGATCGACTAATTGGACTTGTTTTCATTGACATCATTCTTTCTTGCAAACACAAGCTGTTTAAAGATTTAATTCTCATTTTAACTTCGTTGGTAGAAGGTTCTTAACCAGTTGGAGCAGGGAAGGGGAAGGATCTTAAGAGTTGTATGCACTCGGGGTGTCACATACTGAAAATAAATTGCATTTTCTGCTACTTACTCCATTGGTTTGGACAAAACGAAGTGTGTATTTTCTCCTCCCAAATTGATAGCACGCTTTTCAAAACATGAAGTTGTCATCTTGCTTTGTTTATTTCCCCACCACCACCTCCAGGTTCATAATTTTCATGGATTGCAGTTCAATTTAAACTCCTGGGCAAAGTATTAGATTAAAACAGTACTTCTATATTAGCAACTAATACCTGGAAACATGGATGTGGCTGGTTGTTTTTAAAGGATGGATTGGCACGTTGGGTGTTACCTCATTTAGCATTCTTGTCTGATCTATACCAACCTGCTTCAAGAAAGTGCTGTGAAATTTCCCGTACCACGGGGCTCCTGGAAGCCCCAGGAGGAAGTATGTGTGAGAGGTAGGCTCAAAGGCACCAAAATGTTTATGGATAGTTAGAGTTTGTCCTTGGAAACTTAACAGGGAGAGGACCAACTCTCCGTTTTGGCAGCGAGGAGTGCTTGGATGCCTGCTGTTCGTGTCTGTGCAGGCATTTGGCCCCTCTCGTCTTGGCTCCCTGTGACTTTCCTGGAAGAGTAGATGGGCTTCTTGTCCGTGGGCAACGCTGAGGATGTCAAAAGTCCCTTGCTCTTTCTTGTGGCAGTTGCTTGGGAAATATTTGAGCAGTAGCCAAGATAGTAGAAGTCTTCCCATGGGAGAAGGGGTCCGAGGGCCAGCGGTGCCGTGACGTGCCGAGATGTGGCCCAAGGGCCCGTGATGCCGGCAGAGCTCTGCTGCGGTGCGTGTTCCCTGTGCCCGCCTGGGACTTCCAGGTACGTGTCGGGGATTGCAAGATGCCACGCTACTACAAGGCTTGTTTGGCAGACCTCAACCTGAGACGAGGAGGCAGCGGGAGAAAAAGAAAGGCTGGGGGACACCTTAAATTCCCTGCACTGAACCCCACCTTCTGTTGGCCTCCTGCATGTCCCTAACTGTCCCCAACGTTTGCCCCCAAAAGGTGAGGTGAGCGTGCGTGGGAAACGGCTCCGGCTGCAAAGAAGGAAGAGTTGGTGGTGAGGTCTGGGAGCCTGCGGGAAGGAAGGGGAGAAGATAAAAAGTGTTTTCTGCTGTGACCTGAATATTTGCCAAGTGTAAAATCTTCACAGCTTAAAGTTAAGTGGTTTGGGTCTATCTGCAAGGTGTTCTTGAAACATGCTAGTGTCTCTCCCTGGGGGCATCTGTGCTTAAATGTTCTCTTGGAGAGTGCTGCCAGTCTTTAAACAGTGCTTGCTGTGGGCTGCTATGTAATAAAGTGGACTGGGAGATAGAAGAAGGGAATTTTCCTTCTGAATAAGCACATCCTTCCTGCCTCTTTTAGGAGCACACTTAAGGCTACTATAAAATGCATAAACCTATTAAATGTCACCTCTGTGGATGGATTTGGTGAGGGTTTTTTTCCAGATTGTGTGCTGGGCCCCTCTGAGCTCTCGTTCCATAAATCAGTGTGTAATGAGTTGTGTTACTGTCAGGGGTATCATCTTGCAGTTTGGCAGCGGCTGCGGTCTAACAAATGGTCCCAGTGTGGTAAAGACCATTTGAAGAAAGCAGAAGGTAGGCTTGCGCAGAAGTTTTACCAGCAATGTCCGTCGGCAATTTCCTATCTCTCTCTTATCCCCTTATTATTTGTTTTGGTGTTGTGTTTGTTTTGTATTTTCAGCCTGCAGATTACTCTGATTTCTAGGGAAAAATAAAAACTACTGAAGTTTCATTGGAAAGCTTTTGCAAATCATTGGGAACTCTGAAGTGTGTTGGTCAACCATCTGGGCTATCTCTAATTGCTCTGTCTCCTCACTACTCCAGGAAACTTTCAGTGACTACTGTTCTTTAAAATAATGAAACTTTTGCCAGACTTATTTGCCTGTATCGTAGATAGCAAAACATCTTCTATTTACAGCTGGGATAGTATGGCTGCTCTTTGCTCAGACAGAGAGGAACGATTAACTTTAGATGTGAGCCACGTGACTTGCATGCATATGGAGTTCTGCTGGGGAAGTGTTCGAGTTCAAAAAAATTGTGCATTGGGGTTGAGGGAATTCAAGGCCAGGGTTTCCTACAGTTTTGCATGTTTTGCTTCCATACAGACTCTAGTTTCTTTAGAGCAGCAACAATAGCAATGGCTATTTGGTATAAGAAGGGAAGTGAAATAAGTTTGTAAGTTTGAGTGGTATTGAGGAAAGGCATAGATAAGGAAATGAACTGTAACATCGCACATTTGGAAATGTGATAAGGAGTACAGTTTATCGGATTCTACCTTTCTCTGAAATTAAGCAAAGCAATCCAACATAAAAGCAATTATTTCTGTACCCAGGAGCTTGACCATTTCATTTTTCAGTTTCACAGGACCTTCCAAGTAATCATGGCTAATGACATATCTGCAAACCAACAGCCGTACGTTTCTGCAAAACTCGGATGAATCCGAACTGTAGTTGTAAGAGGAATACTTCTTTCCTTTGGAGAGACTTTTTTTTTTCCCCCCTGTCTTCAGGAAATGAAAAGGAAATGATTTCACATTTGCGTTCAGGATTTCAAACATCAACTTTGTGATATAATGGGAAAGCTTTCTGGTGGAGTTCAGTGTTTCTGGCTCAAGGCTCTTGTGTGAAAAATGGTGCCTTTCCCTGTTAGACCCCTCTTGACCATGACTCTGAAGTTCTTCTGTGACTTTGTATGGGACCTGTCTTAACTGTAGGGAGATGGTGTGTGCTATGGCAGGGGGGTGGAATTAAGCTTTTAGTCATGCTGTGCCATGTCTTATTTGTCAACCACAATGTGAAACACTAAGTTAAGTTAAAACAGACACAAGCTATATGCTGGGAATCAAAACATGGTCTGAGCCAGTGCCTGGGAGTTTTATGTCTGTGTTTATGAATGGGCAAATTCAGTACATGCATTTCAGATGTCACTATTGTCTTAACAAGTGCCACAAACATAGCAACATCTGGGTGACAACAATATGTCTGTGTGTGAAACGACAGTGTATATTCAGGCTAAAGCTTGCCCATGAATTTAGCTTAGTTTTTAGCGACCCGTTAGTAGATGCGGTTTCATTACCAGATTTGTTTTGTGAGGATTAAGGGGCATTTGGAGCATGTCAATTTAGTCAACTGACACTTTTGTTAATGATGTGCTTTAGTGAAGCAGTGTGGTCTGAATGGGGGACAGAAATGACAGTTAATTATGTGTAGAAAACACAGAGGTTTGGCTATTTGAAATATATGTAAACAAAAAAAAAAATCTCAACTCCTTTTGCTGTGTGAGTAACATCTGTAAATTCAGGGCTGCTGCAATAAGCAAGAGATTAAAGCAAGTAGGAGCTTTGGAAGGGATTTGGTTTGTGTTTGCAATTGGCTCGTGTCTTGACTCTCTGCACTAGGGAGTGGAGCATGGAGCCAGCTGGACAAGAGGAAAAACCAAGCTCTGGGCTGGAACGGCGTGCTTTGAAACTCTAGACCAAAGGATATGAAGACTTACTCAACAAGAGGGCGTGCGGGATGGGAAAGCCCCGAGACGCGTTGTACGATAGAGCTTTCCCTTTCGGGAAAGGGGACGTGTGCACTTACAGCCCTGCCTTTGCGTGGTGGCCTGTCGAGGGCAATCCCTCCTCTCAGACACCTATTAGGGTGCTGCGGCCGCTGAGTCTCGCAGAAGTGCGTGGAGCCCCAGCTAAGTTTCTGAAAGTCAGAAAGACTTCATTTGTATTCTGGTAGCTGACAATCAAGCATATTGCCCGTATATAATTTAATTGCTAGCATATGGGCCGTTTGTCTGACCACAAAAGCTTTTATTCACGTGCTTTAAATTTTTAAAGGCTTGTCATCAGCAGAAATATCACACAGCATGAAGCTTTTTCTTCCTTGGCAGCCACTTAGCTCTGTGGCACAGTGATAGAGTGGCAAAAGTGTGCCACCACGGATCTAGCTGTGAGCTTGAGTGTTTGGGGTAGGGAATACTTGCTGATGGCCACCCCCAGGTGAGTAAGTGGCTCTTAGACTCATTTGGCTGGGGGGAGAGAAGGAGCTGGGCATAAGGATGCTGTTATCCTTTGCACGTCTTTGTTGGAGACCCTGGTGTTTTGTGACCGCAGTTAGGGTCATGCAGTGCACACAAGTCTTCAGGTTGCTTGTTAAGAATGATATGTGGCATTGTTACAAGTAGCAAATAATTATGTCTGTAAGACAAAATGTCATTTTGTCATCTCTTACCAGCTTCATCTGTGTATAGGAGAAGTGCCACCATGGTGCGGTACGTTCTGGTCTGATCTATTCATAGTATTCTCCTGTCATTTGTGTGAATCTTCTGGAGGAGAGGCTTCTGAATATTTTGTAAGGCTATGGAAATGTGACTGTGAAAACACTTGAAAGCACTTAGGACTTCTCTCCAAATGATTAGATTTCAAATTAACAATGTCCTTAACAGCAAAAACATGTACTGCCTTGAATTATGAAGAAGGCTAAATGTATCACACCATCAGCATTAGATAACTAAATGCAAACTCTTGTTCTTTTATACAAAGCACTCGAAGTTCATAATTTTGTTAATCAATAACATAATATTTTCAAATCTTTTATTTGTTTAAAAGCTGTCTGGACTGCAGAATAAATGTTATCTGCTTGAGCTACTAAGATGTTGCCCTTGGTTGAAGGATAAAGACAGATCTTGTTGGTGCTTCATTAGGTGCTATGTGAAAGCTTCCTCTTTCGTACGTCTGAGGTGCGAAACTGGAAGAGACCTGATGGTCATTGGTTCAGATCCCTACAGGTGAGGAGGGGTCATGTCCTATATAATACTGTCACAGAATTTAATGAAATAATTTTCCATTTCTTCCGTCAAACACTCCAGACCTCACTGCCTTGGTGGTTAAAAGCCTTCATAAGAAACCTTAATCTATGTAGGTCCCTGTACCAGCACGTAGGTACAGGAGTATCCAAAAGCACTGCAAGCTGGTCTGTCTCCCTCTCACTTGAACGTTCACCGAGAGTGGCATTATAGTGAGTGTTTGGGGAAAATGCCAGAAATTATGTCATGCTTTACATCTTTTCCTTTTATTAAGATGTCTTTCCAGCATACATGTTTTTAACTACCCCCAGCCCAATCTTTCACCTCCCTGCATTTGGGAGGATCGGTGTGGGAGCCAGTGAGGCTTTGCCTCTCCTGCTGGTAGTAGTCTCGGGGAGGATGTGCACTCATGCTTTTTTGGTGGGTATGTGCTAGTCAGGCTACAGCAAAGATTTGTCTTGGCATGGCATTACCTATTTAGCAATATACAAAAATAGCATGTATCCTCCTGTTCTCTAACAGGCTGTCACTTTTTAATTGCTATAGAGGCAGCACTTTGAAGAATTTCTGTAGTTTTTTTTTTTTTTTCCTTAAAAGACGAAACTGTTCTCTCTTGAAATATCATTAGTGGAGGCAGGAGAAGAGAAGCTAGTTCGTAAGATCAAAAAAACTTTATCATTTCCTTGGGATAACAACTAAAAGCTGGTGGTTGAGTTGTTGCAGTGACCAGTTTCTCGGAGATTATTGTGTAATTAATCATGTTATTGAAAAGGGAGAGAAAACAGAAATGAAAGTTAGTTATTTGACTTCTTTGCATCATCCATCAAAATCCTTCAAGACCTTTTAGGTGCTTATCAGCTCTTTTCCAGGTTATGAGTCTAAGTCTCTCCCTAGCAAGTCTGCTGGTTCCAGATGAATTGCTCTCCTGTAGGTTGGTGCCTGAGATAGGGAATTGGTCCCGATGTTAAATGTCACAATAAAGTATTATAATGCATCTTCTGAAGGGATCTTGGGAATTCTTCAAGTCTTTTGTTACCAGAGAGGATCAAGTTTACTTCAACCTGTCTGAGCAGGTATTTATTTAATGTGCCCATTAAAAAAACTTAGACATTTGCTCAGCTCCGTCAGGTCATTTATTTCCATGCTTATTGGTGATGAGAGGCAACAGCCAGAATCTGGAACTTAGGAATTTTGGGCTTGTTATACTTACAATTTCTCTCCATGTACTTCTCCCTTGATAATCTTGGGTTCTGTTTCATTGTGATTTGGGGGGCTAATTAACATGGTAAAGATTATTCCTGTGAGTACACTCAGGTTTTTTTAAGTTTTATCTGCTGATATCTGTGCACAGACTGCCTGAAAGATTGTATCATTTAATTAAAGAAAGAACAAACAAGAGGATGAATGTAATCTATGGGATGGGGACAGGAGATGGGAAAGGGTCAGGCGAGAGCTAGCGCGGGGCCTGCTTGAATGCCTGGCAAAAAACACGCGTGGTTCACTGCATGCTAAAATTGGTACATAGAAATCCTTTAATACTTCCGGCAAATAATGAATGGCAAAGTCTTGGTGTCAAATATGAACGTTCTCATTTACATTTAAATAGTTTAGGTTTCCCTGTGTGTGTCATGCATAGCATAAAATAATGCTCTATTATTGCAAATATTACTTTTGATGAAAGTAAATACCATCATCACCAGTGTTAATCTGCTGCACTCAGGAGACTGTTTCCAAATATTGATTTCTGGTAAATGACCTTTATCATCAGCATTGTAAGATTTTATTTGGAAAACGTTTTGTGTCGGAGCCTGGAACCATTCACTGGTGGTCTGGTTACATTCGTTAATAGCCATCACCATCAGTTTGCTCAGTGTCTAACAGACCCGTGAAGGATGGGGCATCCTCTCCCTCAAAAATTTAGGGCCCGTGATGACTTAGGGACCAGCTGGGACTCGGTGGCAAATGCCAAGGTGAAGGGGGGGTCAGCAGATCTCAGAGCTACAGGATAATGACTTCGAGGAATGTCGACGTTGTGAGATTCTTGAAACCCTGGTGTGGGTTTCAGTGTGGTGTAGATAGTTATGAAACCGTTCTGGCCTGCAGAACTGGATGCTGGTCGTCATTTCTCAGCTGGGATTCAAAGCTGGGGACTAAACTTCATCTTCCAAGGGATTTTCTGTTTGTAAAATTGTTGCAGCTTATCAGGTCTGACTTGGAAATAGCTTGCTCATCTACATAATTAAGCTATAAATAGCAGAGTAAATGAACCTGCTTTTTAACTATAATGTTGTTATTTCTTACTGAAGGAGGCTTATTGCCCAGTATGTGGGTGATTTTCCTAAACCCTTGTCTTTGCCAAAATGATGTTTTTTCACACTGGGGTTCTGCAGATTCAGGTGCTATTTGGGAGTAGTGTAAATGATTACTTTTGAGTTATGGGAGCCCGTGAGTGACAACAACAGTTAGGAAAGCCTCACCCATTTTTGTATTCTTCCCTATTTACTGTGAGGCTGGAAGGTAAAGACAGTCAGGACAAATAGAGATAGTTTTCTGTTGGCATTTTCACTCCCTCTGAAATAAAAATAAAATGTCTGAGTTTGCCAGTTGGCCGTAGCTCAGCAAGTTTTTATCGGAGACAATTGTGTCTGTAGAGGTGTCGAGTTGTAATTCCTATGCCCCTAGGCCAATTTTATTGATAATCCAGATAATAGCTTCTGCCATTGAAGCTTGCACTTAATTTATTACAGAGGAAGTCCTGCTGACTGTTTCTCTAGGTGGTTTTTTCCTATTTGGGTACTCTCTGACTTTGAGCTAGGATCCTGGCATGGATATAGGAGTAACATGCCTTGTACTGGCTGCAGGGTACCATGCTGCAACAAGCCAAGAGTGGCTGATATGGGGGATTGGGTTACCAGTCAAAAAAGTTTGTTTGCAGCCTGTCGGGAAGTGCTTATCCAAACAGAGATAAGAAACTCTTGCTTAGTTTTCAGATGAAAATCATCCATGCACAACAAGAAACAGCTTAAAGTGCCTTGAAACTCCAAGTCTCCTGTGATGCCAGAGTAGCAGATGGCCTGTTGTCACCGCAGATGAAAATTATGTTAATTAATATATTACAAAACTGACTCCAGTTGAACATTTGTTTTTTATGAGCATGTGATTATCAGCTTTTTCTGGAAGATGAATTTTGGGAATATTTGGACTGATTTATTTCTCTGAAATAGCTTTCTGGAGATTTAATATGCTGTTTGTTTTTGGTGCGGTAACTATAAATGGATATAAGTCATTCGGTTGGCAGGGACACAGTTAAAGACCTTGGGGTAAATTAATTTAAAGAGTTTGTAAATGTATCGTGCAATTGCTGTAACCTTGTGCAGAGTGTGCACTCTCATCTGCTGCAAACATGAGCACCTCGGATACGGCTACACCATGGCCCTGTCCCAAGGAGCAGCTATTTTCAATATTCATAGCAGCTAATTAATGGAGGGGTGGATTGAGCGAAGACCTGAGTTCTTCCTTATCCGTGAGCCGAGACCTTGTATGCATCTCTTACCCCTTAAATGAAACCTGTAGAATTCCAGGCTGTTTTCAGGGGGTTCTTCACCCACCGTGTAGATCTCCTGGCTGATATGAAATGACAGACTTTGAGATGGGTGTTTCCATGGGCAGATTTCATAAGCCTGGGCCAGCCCACATTTTTTCTGTTGAAAAATTAACTTCTGCAAGGCCCAGTACAATCAGTATTTCATTTGTTCTCCCAAATTACTGAAAGTCTTTTGAAAAGTCTTACATGCTGCTGCTACTCAGAGGCCTTTGTATGCAACCTGGAAAGCTTTTCTTTTCTTGCCCGTAGGAGCATGTTGGCTTAGGCTGAAGGGTGGTTTTGACAATAGCCGGCACAGATGCTTCAGAAGGTGTAAATCCTCCCCAGTCGGCAGATGCAGATAATCTGTCCCCTACTGTTAGCCACGTCCTGATCTCTAACAGATAAAGACTGGCTTAATCCCCAAAGCATGAGCTTTAATATCCTTTACAAAAGCTTCCTCCTAATTCACAAGGCCCTTGCATGGTTTCCCCCCCATGAAGTCGCTGTTGGGTGGCTGAGAGCTGTTCGGGGCTGTCTGAACAGCAAGGAGGTGTTTGCTAGAAGATGCTGAAGGCTGGTCACGAAACTGCCCCCACACTGCTACCAGCTTCCTTGCTGCAATTTCCAGAAGCTGCTGATTTTTATTTCCTACTTATTGATTTTTTTTAAAAAAAATTTTTATTATTCTTTATTCTCCCCCATCCTCGACTTGCCAGCTTTCATTTTCTTATGAAGAGTTGGTTTCAGGTGACGAGGCCCTCGTTCGGGCGGTCTTTAGTCCTGTGTGATCTGATACAGCCCTATTCCTTCACCTCCCTTCTGCAGGAGGTTTTTCTTCTCCTGAAATGGAGAGCACTACGGCACCAACATGTTAGCCGGGAGAAAGCGCTGAGCGTTGCTTTCTTTCGTGACCAAACCAACCCTGTCTGGCTGGCAGCTCTTTCCCATCTTGAAAGACTCGGCTTTGCCTTACTGCAAGCTGGCGCTGGCTGGTGTTGGCAGAAAGCCCTGACAGCTCTCAGCTGGGCAGGGAAGCCTGGCTGCTTTCCCCGCAGCGATGCATTTCACACCAAAATGCACATGCTACCTGGAGAAGAGAGCTTTGCTGCGGCATCTTTGCCGTGCGCTGGGGAAGGAGGCGGCTGCGGTGGGATTCAGCAGGCTCTGCTGGCGTGCACGTCCCGGTATGGCGAGTGAAACGCAGCCAGCCGTCGGTGCCAGCACGAAGGGCAGTTTTGCTGCCGATGTGCCGCAATGCTGCTTTTAGTTCAGAAAAGCATCTTGCGTGAGTTCTGTGAAGAGCCAGCGTTGGTCTGTGCAGAGAGCTCCCTGCCCTTTCTAGCTCTCATCAGCCTCCTCTAAAAGTCTGAGCAAATCGGAACGCTGTTTTCCTGCCTGTAAAATTAGGCGTGATGCTTTTCTACCCCACTGTTTGGTCCCTGGGAGGTAGCGATGACTTGGAGGATGTCCACGTGCCTAACTCTGTGTAAGCACAAGGTTGACCCTTCCCTGCTGTCCTGAACATCTGCAAAGTGCTTGAGGTCCTGTGTGGAAATTACAGCAAAATCTTGTGGTTTTATTTATTCTAGTCGTTGTAAGGAAGAGCTCTTACCACGAACGTAAAAGCACAAGTTTTACAGAGCTACAAAATACACTGCAAGTGCTTGTTTTAGAAGATCCCAGAGGGAGTAATGAGCTTGTGTTGAAGGTTGAGGGGTTTTGATTTTTTTTCTTTTCTTTTTAGGGAAACATGTTTGTTTTGAGTAAATTGCAATGGACTCTGAACACTCTTGAGAGTGGCTTTTAATTGCTTTGTAGCAAGTGTTATTTTTCTTCACAGTCTCACAATTAACCTAGTCCCTGTGGTTTCCCAGTGTAAGTTCTGCTGTTGGTACAAATTGATTGTGCCTCTGCCTTTTGTGTTGGCAGGAGAAGGGAAATTCATTCCCAATGCCCTCGGCTTGCTAGAAATCCCTTCCTGCCAGGGTCTGTGAATCCAAGTGGTGCTCTGGGATTATTTAAGGGCTGAGTATTTTTGTATTGTCCTGAATGCTATTTTATTCTCCCCCGCTACCAGTCTTTGTTTTTTCTAGAACTTGAATTACAGCTCATATTAGTGATGAACAGGATTATGCAGGTGCCAGTGACTCAGTGATAAACCTTGAGTTTCAGTGGCTTGTTACATTCGGGGAGGGGGAAGAAAAAGATCCTCTGCCATTTTGAGCTGAAAATGTGAATGCCTGAACTAAATCAGCGATTCATTATATCTGAAGGAAAGTTTGGACAGGGATTTATTTGCCTGATTTGAAATTGTTTTTGAATTAGTCTGTGACAGTCTTTATATGAAAATCTAGAGTTTTATTTTGCTGTCAGTGTCTAATCTGCGCATAATGGCAGTTTGAGTTAGTGAAGAGGTAGCAAATGTGTGTGGCTTGCACAGCTTCCAGTGCCATAAATAAATTTATTTCGTACTCCGGCACGCATTTGCTTTTAAGCTTTGACTCAGAGCAGCACATAAGCATGTGTGTAAGCAGTCTCAGTGATTTCTGCAGGCTGTGCAGTGCATGGCTCTGCCAGGGCTCCTGGTAGCGATAAAGACAGTAAAATCCCAGTAGAGAACGATGGGTCTGCATGCAACCATGCCAGCACCGACACACACCTGCCTATGCGCACGCTGCTGGGGTCTTGCTTCATCCCACCATCAGCGTGTGCAGCTGCAGGACCAGGGCCAGGCTCTGCACCATCTGTTTTGCCAGCTCGAGCTCACCACCTTTCTGCAGCGCTGGGTCTCCTTACTTTTTTTTAAATTACTTGCAGAGGTGTGGGAAAATAGTGACATTAGATACTGGTGTCTGCGTTAGCTGTTGGCAAGCGCTGTCTGAACTGGCAAGTCCTGCATGTCTCACTTTCTGCAGACATGTAGTGGGTTGTCGGTCGTCGGGCTTCCAGGGCGGGATGAATCGCAGACGGACGCGCTGGCGGGGAGACCGCACGCGAGCACAGGCACGCACCGGCCTGCAAGCGTGTCCTCGCAAGCATCCACGGTTTGCGTGCATGGGGCGTCTTCAGACACATTCAGAAAGAGCAGGTATCACTGGAGAGAGGAAAATAAATCTTACCGTCTGAAGGCAGCTGGAGAGTGCACAGGAGAAGAAGAAATGATAGCCAGAGGACTTTAGAAATCAGCCAGGGAAGATTTCAGAGAACGTACCCTCAAGCACTGAAAGCAGCTTCCAATGCCAAGAGGCTGCTCAAGATGAGTAAAAAGACAAACCATGGGTAAGGGTTTGGAGCAATATTCAAGTCAGTCAACCAAAGATTTCCAGCCGTGACCAACTATTAATAACAGATGGTTTGATACCAGAACTGGAGGTCAAAACCGAAGGGCTGCTGATATTGCATCATGTTTGTCTTTGTCTTGCTTAGCAAGCCTTGCATGGTAGTTTGGGGGAGTTTCAAGTAAAACATCCAGCCCGCTCCTTGGTTTCACCCTGCAGGCAGTGACAACCCGTGTTGCACACTCAAAGGAGGGCAGAGAAATTCCCAACGACCCTGATGAGACCACACACGACACGATCATCGCAGCAGTATTACACAATGTCACTCCTTTATGTGGATCCTTGACATCTTCTTTTGGTAGTCCCTATCAGTGCCTGTGGTTGTAGTCTGTCTCGCCTTAGGATAAGGTTTAATTTCTCTTGTCTGTTTCTTGGTTGCTGTTGGTGTCCTTTTCCCTGTAATTTTTCACCTCTTCATTTGATAAAGGGATCTCAGGTCTGTGTTTTCATTGCTCTGCCCTCTTGTGTAAGTTTGAAAAGATGTGCCAAGGATGTATACAGACGCACCCCCTCCTCCCCCATACTTTTGTTGCTAGTGGGGTACTTAAAAGCAGAAAAATGATCTGTAGCCAGGATTGCCTTTATCTTTTTTTTTCCCTCTATGGGTGGTGGTCTTCCCTTCACTGTTTTTTCTCAAATACTTGGCATACAACATGTCCATACAGGGATCCTCGGGAAAGTTGAATTAAATTAACTAAAGGTGTGAATTTAAAAAGGATTATTTAAACCTCATTAAACCTCTGTGTTTGCACACTTTTAAAAATTAAAGTTGCTTTAATTTGATTTCAGTTCACTTCACTTCTTAGGTGGAGTAATCTCAATTTAATTAAGGCAAATTAATTGAGTAAATGTCCAAAGGGAGATTTAATGCCAGGTAGACAAGGAGTGTTCAAGGAAAATGAGTAAAAGGGAAGTTGAGCTTATTCAAAACTAATGAAACCAGAAACTCTTTCCAGTCTGAGCTGTTGCAAGAATTAGACGTGATCTGTGGCAAACACTGTAATTGTTATCTGGTAAAGGATACTATCATCAAGTGAAAAACACTTCTTTTGGGTTGTATGAGCAAACTCACATCACTCCTTGAATTCTGGGCACTAGCCCAATATTGTGAAAGGAGAAAACTGGGTGTATGGAATGTCTTCTCGTTTTACTTTATTCGTTCCTTTAGGAACCAGAGTAGATTTATACCAAATAATAACCTGTTTGTTTTTGTTTTACCTCCCTACCTTCTCCATCTCTGTTTCTTACACAATATTTTTCTGGTGTTTTTTCTTGAGGAGAAAAGAGATTGGGAGGAAGAGGGATGAGAACACATCCATTCTTTCATGTGAAGGTACTTATCTCCACCTGTGTATGAGGTGCTCGGCCAAATCTCATTTCTGTCTTGTGTCCAAAGAAATTCCTGTCAGGTCCTTATCTGTCAGTTCTGCAGAAGGTTCAACAGCAGCAACAGTGAGAAAAGTGAAGAGGTGTCATTCATGACAGCGGGAGGGTGAAATGCAAAGGTAGGAGGCTGTATGGTGTTGGAGGTGCTTGGCGTGACCTTGAGTCTGATTTTTATCATCAGAGAAAAATAACAATTAATGAAGAAGCTTCTCCGCTGCGGAGACAGGAGTTGAGCAGCATTAAACATCAAAATGTTTCATAAAACCTGGGAAAAAGCTGTGATTTACAGGACTAAGACCTTTTGCCTCTTTGGAGAGGGTAAAACAGAGGCGTGTTAGCTTTATTCGTGCTTGTGCTCTCATTGTTAGATTAGTAACTTCAGGCGTATAGACGAGGAGTTCTAGAAGTATTTTTCTAGTTTCCTTGTTCTGCCTCTGTGTTGGAACAAATATTTAGCGAACTGGAGCTCATCTTGGGATAAGCCATGCTGGCAGTTTGTTTATTCTTTATCCTCTTATGTTGTATTTTTAACGGTGGAAACAGGCTTATGTGGGCTGGGAAGGGGAAATGGGTAATTTTTTTGGTGTGAGGCTTTTGGGTTCTTCCCTATCTCCTTTCTTATGGACCTCCATGCAAAGGGCTTTTCTAAAGGGACCAGAAGTCATGCCTTCTTCCAACGCTTCCTCCACCCCGAGATGTTTGGGAGCCGAGTGCCTGCCTCCACCAGCTGCAGGGACACCTTGCGGTCATTCATAAGCCAGGCTCTGCCTAAGGGCACTGTCACAGCAGGGCAGTTCAGAAGTACAAACTGAATGGTCAGAGGTAGAGAATGTAGGTTCTTGCTGTTCCTTTTGTGTGGTGTTTATTCATTAGAAATGTATGATATCAAAGTATTTGTATCTGAAACAGGTTCTTCCTTCTACTTTGTTGCCTGAACAGTTAAACCCTAAATCCAAGTTTTGGACATCTCTTGGGCATACTGTGCAAGAAGTACAAATTTGGTTTTACATATCTTTGGGCTGTCAGCTGTGCAAAGAAGGAGAAAAAGGGATACAGTTAACAAATATGTCTATGTAGGAGATGATGTATGCTAAATTCAGAGACTGTTTAAACAGGCATTTAACAAGAAAGCAAATATAATAAAGAGCTTTAGCTTATTCCCCCAGAATGTTTTTGATGGAAAAGAGTAAGATGTAGGTAAGCCATTGGTTTCTTTAGCAGCAATAAATTACATGATGTACTTAGAAAACTTAGGAAAAAAAAAATTAGGAGTAGAGGCATAGGTATTTAGATTGACCTGTGTTAATAAGGCGAAAGTATATCTTACCTAAGCAATTTATGCTTATATTTTATTCAGGCAACTTATTGCTGTGATACTGGTCCTTTAGACACCATTTAAAACTAAATTAATAGCAAATGAAAGTTAGTAGAAATTAATAATAAATCCTGTTATGTTTGATTTTTTTTTTTTTTTTTTTTAATCAGTAATACAGGTCAAAGAACTCAAATGCCATTGGAGAGCTGTCAAGGCAACTATTTGGATTTGATGTTGACTTGTAGCAGATGCAAACCCTATTTCTTACTTTGAAGTGGAAGCATCTATATTTTATGATCACTCAGAGCCAGCAACCTTGTATGTCTGAGTCATAGGACTCAAGTTTTTACAGGCCGAGCAGGCAAATACAAATGTGAATTTCTTCCCGAGTATGTTAATCAATTGACTGATGGTGAACAGTTTTTAAAAGGAGATGCTCTTTGCTAGCTGGTCTCTGATCATGTGCTTTTCTGGCTTCTTTAGTAGTTAGATGAAATGGCCAAAGCAGTGAAGAAATACCTGTTGTCTTCATCAGCAGTGTTGCTGCCTTTGTCTGCAGTGTGTTTTTCTTTCTGAAGGATAGTCCACCTTGCGCTGGAGCCCTGGAGCTTCTAGGAGAGGCAACATGGTGTTGCACAAAAGTTGCATCAAGTGTCAACGAAAAATTCGTAGTATCAATTGGGAGTCATTAAAAGGAAATATCCAAAGGCATCTCTTGCTGCTCAAACCTATTTTATTCTCATTTTAAATAGTCCCCTAAGGTGCCCCCTAACTTTTAAGCTTTCTTACAGAAAGCTGAGAGCTGGTGGGGTCCTTGGCACATCATGTAGTCCTTTATCCTATCCGAAGGTACTGTGTGCCATTAGTTTTTGGTACTAACGGTACTGTGTACCATTTCTATCTGCTCTTTAGACTTCCACTGTAAAGCAAAACTGTCCTTGTCTCTTCCTGAGTTACTCCCAACTCTGTAATTGGCTCAATTAAATCATTCATTGCATGAAGGTGAAGGAGATGATGAGTGGAGCAGCAGCCTAAATTCTGATGTGCTGTGAGAAAGTAAATTTGCTCTTCAAATGAAGAAAGCACCTTCAGGAGGACAGACTTGCTGTCTTGATAGTTGACTAATGGATTTATCTAATGGGGTTCATCTTGTATGTAGTCCGTTGTATACATGTTTGTCAGATGTCTAGGACATGGCTTTATTTGTTGAGATGACACTAGAGGTGCATCAAAAGATACTGATTTTAGTCCTCAGGGCCTTTTTTCTTTTTCCTTCTGCTTTGCTGTTACAGCCCCAATTAGAAGCTAATCCTGAGTAAGGTTGGTATTGTACTAAACTCTCGTTTCAGGGCCATTGTTGTGGGGTTTTAATGAACACTAAAAAAAAAAAAAAAAAAGCTTCAAGCTCTTTCATTAGACCACTGGGCATCATGAAAGTCTTCTCAATGACTCTGAAAAAATATTTAATAGAACATTAAGATGACATTTTTTCCTATATAATAAAACATCTTCTAGGACTAGCTGTAAACATCATTTTAGTAATCTTCCTGAACTTCATGGGAATTGTGTCTACTGTTGCCTCAAAAACTGTCTCAGGAAGAGAGGACACTTGTAAAGGGGCTTATCCTTGCCATATTCTTCCTTCTAGCTATGCATATGAAATGAAGGTCTGTCTATTCTAAACCTTGGTTATCTATCTGTTTGTTCTCCGCATTTTTTCTTCGAACGGCGTCTTAGCTTTAAAGTTTTCATTACTGACTCAAGAGATGCAGCATTTGTCAGAATCTTCTGTGTTAATATTAACTTATCTTAGAGAGCTTGCTGGTATTAAGGCAAAAACTACTCTGTGGTACCTGGCTTATGCCATTTCTGAGGCTTTTACCCTGTCTCAATTCCTGGCAGACAGACTAAGCTGCCAGGCATAGAGAACAGTCTCTTGCTGTGCTTCAGTGGAACCTCAGTATCTTGAAAAAAACCTGGCTGCCTTTTTCGATTTCAGTTTGTAAGACAATTGAAGAATGGGAACTATATTTAGCAGCTGCTTTTAAACTCTGCAAATTGTTTTCCCTTGTTCTTGTAGATACTTTTAGCAGGGAGAGGTAGAGGCACTCTCGTAACACAGGACAGCAGAAGCTTATGCTCCTGCAGAATCTAAATAAAAAAGGAAGAGATTCTGGGAAATTAGAAGGAGGAGGCAAAGACATGGTAATGGGGAGTGAGATGCTCATAGTTGCACAGCTGGTCACTAGCAGACCTGTCCTAGCTCTCCTGACACCCTTTTCTTTTGGGCTAGATTTCCATGCTTTTGTTCTCAAGCTGCTACAAGATCACTGTGTGTTTCAGGGTGATATATACCTTGGCACTGAGCTGGGAGCTGCTAGTGACAGTACCTGCTGCCATACATGCATGTGAAAGATGTCAAGCTTATAAGATGCCGCCCCATCAGCTAGACCAACTTGTAGAAAAGGAAAGGCTGGGCTGCTTTACAATATGGCATTACCCAAGGGATGAGGTTTTCTTTCCTCTCTGTAGCATCTTGCCTGTTAATGGAAAGAAGCGGTCAATAGGAAAACAGGCGCTGATTGGTGTAAGAGTAGTTGCTATAACTGCTTATTTGGACTTCAGGTCTTGCCATTGGTTTTTTTCTTCCCCAGACTGTGCTGACATTTGCAGCTCTTTTTAGAGGGAAAGCTGTAATGAGAAGATAGTGAAGCCATTCAAAATAGGAGTTAGTTTATCCTTTCATTTGCTATTGTGAAGCCTTCTCATTAGCGTGAATTTCTTGCCCCCTGCACATCAGGTACTGAAATGGTGGTGGCTCTGCCTTCTAAGCCTGTTTGCTATGCTTTAAATGCAGAGAACATCTTTGCTGTTGAGAACGTATTGTTTCAAATACAGTCAGCACCCAAGAACGAACCCAGCTTGCCCCATGAACCCTCTTAGAAACTACTCTCCCAGTTCCCAAAGGGTGCAGCCAAGCATCTTTGTGTTAGTGAGGCTGAGGCTGGGTTGGAAGACCATGCGAGGATGTCAGGAGCATGGGTACCTCCCAGCTCCTGGGAAGCTGAGCTGGCAGACCAGAGTAGGAATTGCATTGCTGTTATATGGGGCTGGTTGACCTTCAGCTGAGCTCTGGCTGAAGCTCTGCTCTGTGATGTGTTGCTGCTTTTCCATCCTATGCCAGTGTTTCAATGAGAAACAGTTAAGGAAATATTAAGGAAATAGTTGCAATATTTGTGTCTGCTCTACAGGGCATAATCTGCATTTTGCAAATTCCATGGTGTGGCAAGACAAAGAGAAAAGTTGTTTCATCCTCAGTTTTGAACTGCCATGAATGAGCTTCTATCAAAACTAACAGGCAAATGTTAATATTTAGAGCAAATAACCTTTCATTTTTTTTCTCAACTCTCTTCTGCTTCTTTGTGTAAACTAATTAACAATAAAGCCTTAAACAAGCACAGTACCGAAGTAACAGTTGTCTTTAACATATTATTGTAATTAAAAAGTTTTTCCTTATGGTCTTTCAAATCTAAATCCTTATACAACAGGGTCTCTCTACCACAAGCATTTTCAGAGGTTTCATTAGTTCTCAGTGTACCATCATTTATCGCTTTCTGCGCTCTCTCCTGAAAACTTAGAGGCAGTTAACATTGTGAATTGCATTGCAGTGCTGTCTATGCTAATTAGGTTTTTTCCAGGCTTGGTTTATGCCTCAGAGATGTGCTGCAGAGAAAACAGCTAGATAAAGAAAGCTATTACAGCACTAATGAATCCGTGCAGCTCAACTGAAAGGTAGCGTGAGCTGATGGCAACAGGCTGTGGGGCGTGGAAGAGGTTTGGGTCTCGCAGTCCACGAAGAGCCTGACCTCGCACAGGTGAGGTGTGGCCTCTCTGCCTCATTTCTTTGATTGTAAAACCAAATTGGGACAACCCTGTTAGCAAATAAGAAGGGTGCTGCAAACAGTGCTTTGTACTCTCTTTCATGAAGTGTTTTGCTGACTTCCAAGAGGTGGGATAGAAGTGTTGCTGTGGAAATTGCAAGCTCTTTCCCTTAAAATGTAGTGGTAGTTGGGGAACAGGTAATGACCACTCATTCTACCACTTCTCTGAATGGCTGCTCATGAAGTTGCCTCTTTTTGTGCTGCAAGCTCACAGTCTTGTCCCGCTCTCTTGTTCTCCAAAGTTTGATTGAAGTGTATGGAAACCTCATGAGCAAAGGAAATGCTGGTTAGGAGCCCCTGGCCAGCCTGAAGATCAGGACAAGGCGCAGATTAGCGGGTTGTGATTCAGAGCTCTTCCTCAGAGAGGGGGGGATCTGTGAGTGCAGCGAGCAGGCTGCTGTCAGCCCGCCTGCATGCGGCAGTTATGGGTAAAGGAGAGGATGGAAAGCCGTGGAGACCTCTCTGCCCTGGTGCAGTGTCAGCCCAGTGCCAAAGCTTGCAGTCGTTTTGGTTAAGAGCAGTCCAGTTGGTATGACCCTCTGTTTTATGCTTACTGGTTTCGCCTTTGTTTAAGGGAAATGATGGTACCACGTTTGCTATATGTTAAAGCGTTTAATCTTCAGGACTGCTGTGATTCTTCGTGCCTCTAAGATGCACACAGATGAGGCAGCAATGAATGTAATTCCCTCTGGCATGAAATACTGGTCAGATACCTGCTGCTCTAATGGGGTCATTTACAGAAACTGGATCAAATAGTACAAAAGGGAGACGTGTTTCTTCCTCTCTCTCTCTCTCCCTCCCTCTCTCTCCCCCCCTCTCTCTTAGCCTAAGGCTGTCAATCAACCAAAAATAGTGTTCAGCTGTAGCCAGCATTCCTCTCTCTCAGATTATTGATGGGGAGGTTCAAGTGGAAGATGTGTTCCCTGTAGCAGCCTGTCATTTTGCAGTGCCAGCAGCCAGACTTGAGACTATATTCTGGCAGTGGAGGACTTATCTTGCTTAACTCCAGGCTAAACTCACCAGAATACAAGCAAGTCTTAAGCCTGCCACAGTTCTTTGCTCTACCAATGACTTTGCACAGTCAAAGAAATATTATTATCTTACCTCTTTTATGTAGTATTGGCACAATGTAGTGGGGCTTGTTGTATGTTTAAGTTTACACGTGGCAGCTCTGAGCAGATAGCTACCATAATAAAGACTTTCAAGAGCATTAACCCTTGGAATGGGTAGATAATTTGGCTCTCAATCAAGAGATGAAAACGCACAGGACTGTCAGAGGGAGAGGGAAAGCTTAATCAGAAGCTGTTTTGATAAAAACACTGTGCTTTTGGCAGAAGTCCTGCTGAGCACGCTGCATCCAGGACACACAGCTTTGTTGTCTTATTTCTTTTTCTCTCCAATTGACATTAAACACAATACTTAAAGCAACAGAGATTAACATGTCAAGCCAAGCTTTTCATTTGTCCTTCTCCCCCCCTCCCCTTTCTTTTTCTGTGAGTTACTCAATTTTCCCTTAATTCAGCAGATCATGTCTTTTAAGGAAGGTTGATTCAACAGCATGTTGGTGGTAGAGGGAGGAAAAAAGTCTTGCTCTCTGTCTGGAACTTCTTCAATGAAAGAAAATTATCTTTGTAAGCAGCCTTTCTTCTGGCAATAAGCTTGACATAGCAGGCGTTTTGAGGCATTAAGAATAGAGATTTGTTTCCAAATGACCATCCAGACTGTTCAAAAGGATTTTGATTTTTATAATTAGTTTTTCCTGTTTATATGTTTTACTGTCTTTATCTTCTTTGCTTGAGCAAAGGCAGCTTTTCATTTAAACACACGTACTTGCATTTCTTTGATTTTATTCTGCTTGATATAATAAATGAATCCAGCCAGTAATGTAATTCTTCTATGGAATTTCTGCCCAAAATGCTCATTGTGGTGTACTGAGTGTTAGTCGATTCCCAGCGAAAGCAGTGTTATATCACAACAGCATTCTGATACGAGGAAAAATAAAGCTATTGATCTGTTCCAGAGCAAAAGAATATGTTTGGGGCTGTAGTGCCCCCCCTCATTATCTTGCTGAGGGGACCTAGGAAGGCTGCAGTGAAAGGATCTGTAGCTCACAGGGTGCTTTTTGCTGCTCTTTTTCTTTGAGAGTAGCTCTTTACATGTGAGCAAGCAATTAGCAATACTGAAACAGCTCTTGGGTACCTAGTGGAAACATTTTCATTGCATAACACAAAACTGAGCTCTTGCACTTGAGGGGTGCTGGAGGTCAGCCACCCTCCCTTTACAGAGCAGATCTGCTGATGAGATTTTTCTGCTCCCTACTGCATGAGAAGGGCTATTGATGTGGTGGGAAGAGAGCTGGTGAAGAAGACAAGACAAAGCCTTTTTCAGGTGGTAGTTGGCCATCAAGCGGTCCAGTTTCGCTCGACTTCCAATTTGCTTGGCCAAGCCAGTGGTGAGAGACGGACATCAAAGAAGAACTTGCGAAGCTGCTAGTGAACTATGTTTGCCCTACAAGGGTTTCCATGGGAAAGGGCAAGCATCCTCATGGTTGGTAAGCTGGCATGTGCTGCTGCCGTGTTCCCCTTTGGAATACACGGTAGCTGGTGGAGAGCAAAGCTCTGAATTTGCTCAAAGCACAGAGCAAAGCTGGTAGCCACCACCTCCTGTCTTACAACATCTGTGTGCTTTATTACATTCCTGCTTGGCTTGGCCAGTCTCACCTGAATGGGCGCAGGCCATAACCAGCTCCTGAGGGGTGTCCTGCTACCAGGTGGTGTTTGAGGGGCTGATGTAAACAGGAGTGGAAGAGGCTGAGTTTTGGCATGCACCATGTTTGCTGAAAGTGAACACCTGGGTGCCTCTCTCCCGCTGCTCTGTGCAGCCTTGGTATATTATGTAGCATAAAACGGGAGCACTCCTTTGGCAGTCTTCTCTGAGAAAATCAGTGTGCTTGTCTGCTAAGTCCTGGTTAGTGATACCTTAAACTTACATCCATTGTGCATCCCTGCTACAGCTCGTTCATTGGAAGCCTATCTTCTGTTTTTTAATGGTATGCAGCAGGTAGAGTTAAAACAAACCAGTCTCTCTAACTTGCGTCATGTTGCTTTATTATCTGCAAAACGCGCTCTCTTGCTTTGCTGGAAGCCAGAGCATTTGCCAGCCTGGCTCTTGTGCGTCTCTGGGATTTAGTTTCCACTCACAAAGGCTGACTGCTGCTATGCAGACAGAAAACCACAAAACTTTGATTTTAGTTGGCAGTCATACTTGGACCACTGTAAAAGAGAAAATGTATTTGGACTATGTCTGCCCATAACTCACCCACCCCTCCACACTTTGACTTCTGAGAAGAGATCAAGGCAAATGCTCTGCTCTGGATTAGAGGTGATATAGCATTGAGATGGACCATTCCCTGCTGCAAAGAAGGGGCAGTGAATCTAGGGAAGCTTTGGGATGGTATGTGACCCTGAATGTGTCTTTAATGCAGCCAAGTTGTTACTGTAACTTACGGAGATGAAATTGGTGGTCTTTAAAGTTTAGCAAGCCTGGGTGCTGATCGATGCCTGGCTATAGAACTTAGTGCAGGCAGCAGCAGCACCCCCTCAGGGAGCTTGGTGGCCCCTTGAGGAAGCTGTTTTACAGCTACCTTGCATACATCTCCCAAGAATAGATCCCATTCTTCACTGCAGTGAGGATATATTTGCTTCTCCAGGACTCATTCCCCTGGGAAACAATGAACTTCTGTCTTTGCTCTTGGCGGTATGCTCTGTCCATGTCAAGGCGGGCAGACTCACCTTTCTGACCCTCCCAATCTGCTCGTCTCTTATCTGCTTTGTATGACCAGAATGATCAGAAGCCATTGAGATGAGCACAGTCCAAGCTCAGCAGAGTTCAAGCAATTACAAAAGGAGGCCTTGTTCTGTTGTTTAACAAGGAAAAAACAACACTACAGGTGTTTGGGAGGAATCGAGTAGAAGGTGTTCTTACATCTTTATTTGCAGCTCTTTCCAACAAACTGCTTTTATCAATTATCTTTTTGCAGTATGTGTTTGGTTTGTTCTTCTGCAGACTATTTCAACAAGGGGGCTTTCAAACTCATAGCACGTATTTTGAACATAAACTGCTCTTTTGCTACACACACATGCGTGCATACACCCACGCTCGCTCTCTTCTGGCAACACTCAGCTGTTTGTGTTCTTTA
The DNA here is from genome assembly GCA_024606505.1 of Aquila spilogaster. NCBI lineage: Eukaryota > Metazoa > Chordata > Aves > Accipitriformes > Accipitridae > Aquila > Aquila spilogaster. The sequence goes on from JANHGO010000844.1 coordinate 25,964, forward strand.
TAAAGTCAAGCAAGCTATTTTATTTTGATCACAATAGTACAACGCACACGACTGCTATCACTTATTGTTGGGAAAGTAGCTGTCATCACACTATTCAACACTTAATGCAGAAGACTATCCTTGTATCCCCTCTGCTTTTTCATTGGAAAGCCTTTTTGGTGGTGAAGTCGCTGTTTTTCTGTGTGCTGGCCTTTTACTGGCACTGCAAAAGCGAGACAGTGGCTCCCTCTGGAGCCAGCACCACTGTGACTCCAGGGACTGTCTCTCTCGCTGAATCTGTTGCGATTTTCAGCTAAATATTTCAACTCAAGCAGTTTTTTGTTTTAGCATTAAGGATGCCTCTTGCCTGCCCAGTCTGCATGTGGCGTACTTAAAAAAACAGTAATTAGCTCAAAAGTTCAAACAAAAGTTGTACAAACAGGGACGTGGACTTGATGCTCTATATTTATTATTTTTTTTTACACTTATATTTATCTATCCCCTTCCATCCCAGAGGTTTCTATAGAGATTCACAGAACATCATATCTTTTAAACAATATCTAGTGCAATATTTCTATGGATAAATTTCAGTGAATTTGCCTGGCTGTAAGCAGAAGTACCCTTTGTCAGGGTAGACTAGTGCAGCAGCCGGTATGCAACGAGAGCAGTATGGTTGTTACTGTCCATGTGCCTGAGGTCTGTTGAAGTGATATGTTGTTGTGATAGTCCCAAATACCATTTGCACTCTTGGTTCTTTTTATTGATTATTTAGATAAAGTAGCAATTGTTTGCAAAGAAATCCTTGCATCCCTTGCAGGAAAGAAGGGTGAGCAATTATAGGGGGCTGTACACCTTGAATTCAGCATAGCTAGGTGTTGCTGTACCATGTAAGGACTTTAACTGGGCTCCTAACATCAAGGTCATTTTACAGATACGTGAGTAGGTGACAGTCCTGCCTTGGACAGCTTAAACACGTGTGGCCACATCAGCTCAGACTGTGAGCAAAAGCTGCCTTAGAGGATGCCCACCAAAGGAGATGACCGGCACTTCTGCTGAGTGTGGTGGGCCTGATGGACGTCTAGTAGAGCTGGGCTTGCTGCATGGCTACTCCTGCTGCAAATAGTGCCAAATGTGTCAGGCTGGAGCTAGCTGAGAGGTCTCAGGCTCCCTTGTATTGCTTGTTAGCCCTTTTCCTGACATCAGCCACTGCCAGTCTAGGGCTGAAACAAATCTGGTTTGAAAGCTCTGATTTTTATAGGTGCAGTGAAGCAGTGCTTCTGCCAGGTCTGCTGCAGACCTCTGAAGTCTGTAGGCTTAATGGTGAAATAGTTTGTGGTCAGTTAAGCCTGAAAGGAAAGGGGAAACACTGACAAGCAATTAGGGAGAACACTGGTGGCTGGGGAAGGGGAGAGGTGGCTGGGGGATATTTGGAGTGTGTAGGTTAAGACTCATGTCTAGGCTTGCTGCCTGTTAGCTAGGTGTCAGGATTGTAGTCCATGCTGGGAGGAGTTGTGGTCATCCTGGTGGATGTTTGCCTGCCCAAGAGGTTCCTAAAACAGATGGGGCAGATGTGCACTGGGTCTGCTATGGACAGTCCTATATTGTTTCCCTTCTAATGAGCCAGTCTCTGAAGTACCACCTCAGATGGCGTTTGTGTGCTGCTATGTGCTAGGAAGGTATTGAGCTCCAGAAGAGAGGCAGGGCAGATGGTAACCTCTAAACTATGGCACCATCTTCTGGACGTGGTGAATAAGTTCTGTAATCATGATGGGGGAATTTTGCTTAATTGTTCTGTTTATTTTCTTTTAGAAGCAAAACAATATAATATTTCTGTTAATCGAATTTCTGACCTCATAAAACTAAGGAAAACACTCATCTTTCCTTCTGTGGCATAGAATCCGCTAATCTTGATGCATACTAGCTCCTGAAGAGCCTTCCTTAGCTGCTAAGTGCTTTCCATAGGTGTCTATTGGTATAGGAATGACCCACGGAGAAATGCAAGTTGTGGCACACAGCAGTTGAGTTCCCTGGGCTTGCTTGTGACAGTTTTCATTGTGCCCCTGGGTCTGGCGTGAAAAAAAAGTGTCCTATGGCTGCGTCAGTTTAAGGAATAACTGAGCATCAGCCCTCCATCTTTGCCAGCCAGATGTTGCTTCTCATACCCCTTTGCTGCTAGATAATTTTAGCATTAATAGGACTGTTATATATATTTGGCTTACGTTCATTGTTCTGCCAATATGTGTTTGAATGACTGCTCTGGTGTGGGAAGTCCCGCTGAATTCATCAGATTTCCTTGCAATCTGAATTATAATGGCTGGTTTCCTTAGTGTTATACACAGCAATATTTCAGCATAAAGAAAGTCTGACACAAATGCTGAGTTTTTATTATCAACAGGTTTTTTATTATCAACAGGCTTTGTGGTGGCAAGGAGTAGAAAAGAGTCATTGTTAATTGTTTCATTATACACAGTCCTGATGTCAGGCTTGTAGAAATCTGAGAGCGACCAAGGAGAGCAAGTTCCCTTTGAAATGTTTTCAAAAGGTTTATTAGCAAGCAAATTGATGTGGAAACCCCTAAATGGGATGACATGGAGTAAGGTATTGGAGCTAGTATTTGCTGCTCCCTTTTTGAACAAATGTGTTTGCCAGGGAAAAATATCACTGTTTTCCCTCTAATCAAAAAAGGATAATAACTGGACCTGTGTTTGAATCATGTGTGCTTTTAAAATGGTTGAAATAAAATACACTTGTTCCTTCTAGGTTGAATGTACTTGATGTATTCCCCAGCAACTTCTTAAACTAACACGTAATTTTATATTGTGTTGTGAAGGAATGTGTTTTATTTGTAATGTTTTTCATAAAGTTTTGAGGAAATGCTAATATTTATATTTGTGAGATATAGTATTGTGAATAAAGGAAAAAAATGTATCCTTACAGCTTTCGGTGGCTGCATTATAATCCAGTATTTGTTAAAGCAGGTGATGGACTGTCTTCTATGTTTAAAAGAATTGTAGCAAAACAGGTCTGAATCTAAGATACTTTTACAGACCTATCTACAGATCTGCTTTCTCAGCTAATGTGCAGCATTTGGAACAGAAATGCGCTTCTGCTCTGTCTGCAGCAGGTTTCCAGCATGATGTTCTTGACAAATGCAGCCCAGAAATAAAGCTGGCAGGGTAGCGTATGTTATTCTGGAGTTTAAGGGAAAGGTGAATGCTTCGTTTCCTAGAATATTTTAATATTGGTACTTTTGAGTGCAATTTCACTGCATGTAAATCAATCGCATACTAAGAAGAGAAATGCAGAGTTGACTTTGTGAGCATTTTGAAATTGCAGCTGACATTTCTAGATAACAGCAGACATGTGAGGTAACTTTACTGTCCACGCAGCACCGGTGCCAGTGAAGAAATGATCAGTCTGTCACATGAAAGTTTGTCCTGTCTCAAGCTTGAGTGCGCTTATTGACATTTCGTGTTTTTTAATCTTTGTATTGGCTCTTCCCCAAACCCTTTCTTCCCTCACTGGAATATCATCTGCTCTTAAGTAGGAGTCTTCTGCTTTAGGTTTTAAAAAAGTGCCCTCTCGTGGTCAGCGGCAGTTTCTGCACACTGATTTTGTTAATTTATTTGTCAAAATCCTTTTACAGAATACAGAGGTCATGGATGTCTCTTAGTCCTGTACAGTAGGTAAAAGTCTTACGTTCATACAAATAAATATTTCTCTTTGGCTCTTGCCTCATTACAGTGATGGTTTTGCTTAGGCTGGAAGACATGCCCCTTAGTCCCCAAGGGAGGGTGGGAAACACTCAGGGATTTGGGGTGTTGAGGTGAGAGATGTCAGCAGCTTTGAAAGTTGTGGCCTTTGGTCATTCGACTTGGTTTTGTGAGATATATTGTATTTAAATATAAATACTGCAAAGACTGTATCATTGACTCATTCTGATTGTTCACATCAGATACAGTCAGGAGTGAAAGCTGAATTTGCAAATCTATTAATTGGATTCCAAAGAAGCGTTAATTTACATTGAAAAGAAAAGAGAGCAATGTGCAGTGTGAGATTTTATGTGCTGCAGACTGTGTGACCCTACCACCTCTGAACCTGTGGCTAATACTGCTCCGTAACAGCTCGGACCCCAGCTTTTAGGAAATTTGGGCATTGTTCTTTATGAAAGACAAGTTGCATCTTCGTAAGTCTTTACTGCTTTGCCTGAAAGACACTAATTCAGTTAGAGATATGAATACCAAATAGGATTCTTGGGGCAAAGGAGCAACAGTGTGACTTTAATTTGTGATTTTGAGTAATACTCAAATGAAAAAAAGTATCTCCTGAATTATGAAGTAATTCTTTTTCTTAAAAGCTGCTATTAAGCAAAACACGTGAGGAACTTGTGCAGTGCAGACATGTTCTTAAGAGCTATTTTAAAGGAGGTTTGAACTACTCAAACTTCTCCTCCAGTGGCTTATCAACTTGTGCCCAAAACCTGTATCTATAACTTGACTAACTAATCAGAGAAGATACTTATCTAGAATATGACTGTTTCTGATTCAGCGGGCTGAACAGTGAATCATCAGTATTTGCACTAACAAACTTGAAACACAAATGCTAGACAGGAGAAATGTTGATTAGTTCAGTCTAGGACAGCTAAAAATGCTTGCTCTAAACCTTTCTAGAGGCTAATTGGGACCCTCTAATGTCAATTCAAGATGAGTTGAATCAATTTGTTCACACGTAGCTGTAGCGCAAGGCTGTTTGCGTTAATAGTGGCAACGTCACTGGTTGGTGATGGAAGAGGTCATATCTGCAGTAATGTGTGCTGGAGCATAAATTGAGTAGCTGAGATGAAAGGGAGGCTCAGTAACTTGCTACTGTTGTGGAACTTAAGAAATTTACACTGCTTCCAGCAATCCATTTGAAAGTCAATGGCCGGAAACCAAATGACTGAGAGTGTGTTCCTTGGCCTTAAAGGCACCTTTAAGTAATTTTTTGTGAAGTGGTCAGATAAGGAAGGGGGCGAGGGCCACAAAGCAAGAGGTGATTTTTTTTTTTTTTTCTTTATTTCTTGAATTGTACTGCAAGGCATAATAAAACCATAATTTAACTTTTTTTTTTTTTTTTTTTTTTTTTTTTTTTTGAGGATGTAGTTTAAATGTGAGTATTACAAATTACACTTTGCTATACCATGAGGGTTTCTCAGAATTTAAGAATAGGGTGACAATAAGAGCCAGACCTATTTGGAGGCTCAAGTTAGAGATCATATGCTGCCTATTTTAATTCTGACAAGGCTGTAATCATAAAGGATCCTTTGCAAGTCAAAACCTGTACTGCAAACTCAGGGTTAATACCAGCCATAAGCACTGAAGGGAATATTGCATAGCATGTAACTTGATGAACATGGTTTTGCCTCTCTTAGCCTATGTGTATTTTAAGCATGTGCTTACATCCTGTGTGCCATTCTCTTTGAAAAGCTGCCTGTGCTTAAGTTCTTACTTTCAGGTAAATAGGAGATAAATTAAAATAACTTCCTGGTCTTTGAAAAAAGGTGAGCTGCCTGACATTTACTGTGTAGTAAGGGCATGGAGCAAGTCACATGGAGTAGTAGATTTGTGGTGAATTTTTATCTTATAGCAACATTTTCCAGCGTCTGTACCCTGGAGCCACTCAGGTAGTGGATGTGGGTGAGGTGGATCATGTACCTCCCATGTACCGGAAGCCTCATGTATACAGTAATAAGGACTTTTTCCTAGAGCATGAATCTAAGATCATCCTTGTATTAAATTCCTGAAAAAACCAGCAGTAAATACTGTTGTGAGTCAGTAAAGTACTTGCTAGTTTTATTGGCATAAGTGAAGGGATCTGCATTCTTCCTAGGAATGCAGACTTGTGTGATCTGTGCAGAGCTGGGTCCACATTTGAACAAGGCATTCAAACATCAACTGGTAACAGGAGAACCTGAAACTGAAAAGGAGGGTTTGTCAGGGGAGATTAAATGACCACTTGTTAACTAATCGCACAAGTGTCTTTCATCTGCTCCTGGCTGTAGGCAACATGGAAACGTGGTTTCTATTAAATCTGTGGTTCCACTGAGGGGCACCGGCTTTCATTGTTATCATCTTTTTTTTTTTTTTTTTTTTTCCCCCCCCTTAGTCTGATGGGTGAAGCTGGATTTCATTATTTTAGTGGTATGCATGCCTAAAGTTCTTATGTCCCTGCCAAGAAAATTAAATCTCCTTGCGAACTGATACAATTGCAACAGATGTGGAGTTTTATTTATTGGTTATTTTTTTAAAACAGCTTCATTTTATACCTTAAAAAAAAAAAAAAGGTAAATTTGAGTTCTACAGGACTGCTTTACTTGTAGTTTCTTGTGTGGTATATTTATAAGTTCTAAATGAAGATGATGTTGGCCAATAAAATGGGTAATCTCAGTTATATTTAAAGCTGTTCTGCAGGTTTCTCAGCTTTATGGTCTTTATTACTTTTATTGCTATCATATGAGCAATGCAGTAATGCGTATTTCTGTCATATGGTACTGGGATTTTTTTTATCTTTTCATTTTGATCTCCCGTGAATAAAATGACAAACCTAAATAATATTTTAATTTCCTTTCCTGGTCCTAGTGATCTAATTTCATCTGTAATAGCTTGTTCTGTATTTTTGCTCTCGGAGTTCTTCCTTTGGCAGTACTGTTTGCAACCAAATGAAGGGAGCACCTGATTTTAATGGACAACATAATCCTGAGCAGTACTCAGCCAGATTAGATGCTAAAATCTTTGGTTGGTTCCTGCATTCTGGGGGTGTAGCTGAAGCCCAGTGATGATTTCTGTGTTGCAGACACCAGTCAGTGCAATGTGCGGAGCATTCACGGCTGTACAGTCAGTCTTATGCATATCTTCCCTCATGACTTGTGGGACACCTGGAAAAGTATTTTTCACTTTTCTGCAATTTTCTACTCAAACACAACACAAAGTACAAGGTCGGCATATTTGCAAGTCTGGCCTGAAATAGGTAGATATCTGCTGAAGAAAAGGACCTTCACATGTGACGGTAGAAATCTTTCCCTAAGGTGTGTTTCTTTACATGATCGAGTCCCAACATTAGCTCAGCAAAAGAGGTGTTAGTTGCCTTGGGTGCCAGTTCATCAAACCATATTAAGTATGTATTTACACTTCTCCCAGCTGAGAAAAGCACTGAAGCATGTAATTAAGTCCTATCTAAATCGGTGGAATTTAAGTACAAGCTTAAAGTTAAACACCTGTCGAAATGCCCTGCTGAACGGGGAAGGGTCGCTGGACGGAGGCTGCGAGGCCCTTCTGTTTTTTCCATTTTGGGCACACAAGTGTGATGTGAGAAGCCAGGTGCATAAAAGCAGCCCCTTGCCAACACGCCCATGCTCTGTACTCTGCTCTTAGAGCATTCCCAGTGCTGCCAAAACAGCTGTTTATCGGCACGGTTTTTTTTCTGGCCCTTCATCCCTTGTGCCTTGGCCCCGGTGAAATACGGTCCGGTAACAGGAGTGGAGCCAGGCCAGCACCGCTGCGGCCGGGCAAAGGGCTTCAGCTGGCACCACCCTGTCAGCCTGGACCCCAGCCCGGAGCTGCGGTGACACCAGAGGTTTTCCTGAAGTCAGGCTGGCAGTGTGTTTCCTGCCTTGATGAGGAGTAAAAAGCAAACTAGAGGGTTGCCTGGCTTCAGCTCCATCTGACTTAATGGTACAGTTGTTGTAAATGCACCCATGCAATGCCCTAATGGACTATTAGCAGCATAAGGCACCTTCCTGCCACTATACCTGTGTTTATGTTTGGGGTTATAGCTAGTGTAATTGTATTGATTTAAAAAAAAAAAAAAAAACAAACAAACATTAAAAATCACCCCTCCCTCTGGTATACTTATGTACTGGTGTACAGAGGCCTTTAAATCAAAGTAATTCTTAAAACTAAGACAGTGTTGTGCTTGATCTTCTGTTATGGTTGAAAACTAGTGAAATAAACTCTTAAATAGAGGAGGGGAGTGGAGCTTGAAAGCAGCTGTGGGAAATCTGAGTCTCTGTTTGGGTTTTTTTTTGTCAGCTATGATTTAACCCTTCAGTGGACAGCGATGTCAAGATTTCTAGCTCTGTTCATGAACTTTAGTTCAGTGTTGCTTTTTAAACCACAAAGGTTGAGAACCCCAGAGGACCAGCTGTCTGGAGCTGGGTGAAAACCATTGCTTTCACAGCCAAGAAGAAAAACTCAAGATAGCAACACTAGTGCTGTCAAAACAAGATGACATGTTTGTAATAATTTTCTGGGTGATGCTGTTTGTCATCCTTTGGGCTATGATTAAATCTGCTCACTACCCTGTTCCTTCTACACGTGGGAGTTAAAACAAGGGCAGGATCCTTTACCTGGGCAAGGAGCAAGGCTGCCTTTGCAGAGAAGTGTGCTTTCTTCCTCTTTATGATGGTGAGAGCGAGAATGTTGTCATCATCTATGCCTGCAGTGCACCCTTTTAATCTTGCCTCTTAAGATATTTCAGTAGCACACCAGGTCAAGTGAACACGTGCCTCCCCCAGGAGTGGGAACCTGTGCTCGACTTCACTCTGCCGTGGTACACGTGTGTTACTGCTTTGTGCAAGTTGTGTGCTGTTCATTTACATTTGCTCCCTCCAGGCTACGGAGAGCATTGCAATGTTTTATCTTTCTCCCAGGGAGTGGAGTGGCCATAAAGGCAGTGTCCCAAGTCCCAGTGTCTGAAAAGCTTCAAAATAGTGGGAACTGAGCTTTGTTTATTTTGGTGATACTGTTCCCTGATTCAGTAGCCCTATACGCCTGAATGGGAGGTCTCATCCCTTCACTGATGCTCAGCGGAAATAGCAAATCCATCAAACTCCCACAAATAGACGTGGCTAAGAACATACTAATGTGTGTGAGTGCCTATTTAGTTTTTTTGCCTCTGAATTTTTTTTTTTTCTTTGAGAGTTTGTCTTTTCATAAATGCACTCAGCAAATCATATCATGGTTGCAGTGCACAGAGAAGGAAGAGGAACGCTTTCCTTGAATTTCAACAGTAGAATTGGAAACCCTAAAAAAAAAAAAAAAAGAGAATGACGAGGGTTTCTGTTTCATTTTTAGTTGTAAATCAGGAGGGGCCATGAACATGCTGCCGGTGATTGCCTTCTGTGGCATTGCTCGCAAATGTAAAATTAGGCCTATTCCTTACTGAATTGGGAGTCATACTTCTCAGTAATGTTTTATGGGGGGAAAAATAAAGCCTTTTCTGGCAGATTGATTGTTCGTAACTCCAGGTGCAAGTCATTTTTTCCAGAGATTGTTCAAGTGGGTGCAGGTGATCAGCAGGGGTTGCTCTGTCTGCACACAAGGAAAATCTGCGGCGGGCCTGGAGGCGGGTGGATGGTCCCAGCCAGCGGGACCCCGGTTTGCCCCTTGTTTTAGAGGTTTCTCTTTACATGAATGAGGTCACTTCAGCTCTCGCCTCTGCCTTGTATGACAGAAAGTTATTCGGTAATGGAGTCTGGCCTTGCCGTGGCCATGGTTACGGCAGGAGTTTGACGGTTTGCGGCCTGTTGGAATGGCGCGGTCCTGTGAGGTGAATTCTGAGTTTGCAGAAGGAGAGCGCTGAGGATCTGGGGGAAACGGGGATGTTGCTCTTACTCATGATGGTATGTTTGTGTATTGGATTTTAGAGGTAAGGTGTTGGCAGTGGGGGACTGCAGGGGTGGCGTTCCGCTGCCAGACACAGCCGGTTCCAGAAGGTTCCCAGGGCTCCACTGCAGGACACAGCCGAGCCGGGCCCCTCAGCGCCGCTGGTGGCACCGCTGTGGAAAGGTATTTAAAAAAAGGCAAAATGCTCCATGGCAGTGAGGAGAAAATTGTGAGAAACAGCCCTGCAAGCAGCCAGGCTGAGAAGGAGGAGGGGGGAACGACCTCCAGGTGCTAGAGCAGGCATTTCCCCTCAGCCCATGGGGAACCACATTGGAGCAGGTATCCACAAGTGCAGCCGTGGGGGGCTGACCTTGTCTGGCTGCTATATGCCCACCCAGCTGCTCTCTCGTTCCCACTCTTCAGCAGGACAAGGGAAGAAAATAAGATGAAAAACTTGTGGGTCGAGATGAAGGCAGGGAGATTGCTCACCAGTTACTGTCACAGGCAAACCAGCCCTAATGTGGTGAAAAATTAATTTAATTTATAGCCAATTAAACCAGGTTTGGATAGTGAGAAACGAGGACAAACGTAAACACCTTCCCCGCTGCCAGGCCCTTTTCCCCAGGCTCAGCTTCCCTCCATCATTCCCAACTCCACTACGGCCCGCTCCCCCAGCGGCGCAGGGAGAACGGGGCTGCGGTCGGTCCATCGCAGCTCTTCTCTGCCCACTCCTTCCTCCTCAGCTTTTCCCCTGGTCCGGCGTGGGTCCTTCCCACGGGCTGCGGTCTTTCAAGAACTGCTCTAGCGTGGGTTCATTGCAATGAACTTCCTTTTGGAGTCAGGCTTGCTGTGTACCCTGTACCTAATGGATGTCTTCATTTAGGTCAAGTGGCTTCTCATTTTGGAGGAGGAAGCCATCTGCTATATTTGCTGTTGAACTTGGCAATACCGTTGGGCCAATGCACCCCTCATTAACTATATCCTTGTGACATTAAGAGCAAACAAAATAAGCTGCAATGTTTCAGGTTTTGTTGTGTTTGAAATAGTTTAATTTTTACCCTACATTTAGATATTAAAATGCTTTTGTATTTTTTTAATGACAGCTTCTTCCCAGGGTTTCAGCACTTTTCTTTTATCTACCTTATTCTCAGCTTCACTCGTCTTTTGTGCAGCCCTTCCGCTCATCAGAGCTCTAATGAGATTTATGAGTGAGGTTAGTTAGTAGGGAATGAAATAAACGTTACAGGGGTCATTTGTGAGTGGGTGAATAGTTTTGCCTTCAGTTTTCTTTAGCAGCTATTTTGAATTTCAAATCCAAAGAAGAGAAAGGATTTAAAAAAAAAAAAGCAATTAAAGAGGCTGCAGGAACAGAACAGCTACCTGATCCATGAGCTGGATCTGCCCATGTGCTCTTAGCCTGGTTCAACCAAAGGGTTGGTGTTTATGCCTGCTTTGTTCTGGACTATTATCTTTCTGAACATAATTAAGATCATACCCTCCCCAAATAAGTAGAAATGTAAAAGGAAATTGTAGATTCAGCTGTTGCCAGTGCCTTGAGTATTTTTTTGTCTATTCCCAGCTAGCTAGTGTGGAGGTACCTTCCCCCCTGCCCCCCAGAAGACTCTGTGTGGCACAAGACCTTTGGGATCTGGGAATGCTCAATAAACTCACCCAGCCTACAGTACTTCCTTTTAGCTAAACAACTTGCAGCATAAAGTTGAAAATTCGTTTGTGAATATTACAGTCAGAAGAAAGTGTAGCTCTGTAGTAATTTCAGTCCCTGGAGAGTGACCTACCAAGCAGGGCCCCTGCCTGATGAGGTGATTATTTTTCTTCCCCTTGTTGAAGAAACATTTCATCTGCTTAATATGGTGGAACTTCAGTTTGCACTCGAGAGATCATGAGAAATTAGTGCCTCAGCAAAGACAGTCTCTCATAGTGAGTCATGAGCCCTTTGTGGTTAGGTGAGCTAAGTTTTGGAGATCTCAGAGCCACAGAAGTCATCTTGAAATAGCATTGTCTTTCTTGTGGATCTTGTGGATTCTTCCACTGCTGCAAAGAAGCAT